>PPHD01001852.1:0-39585 GCA_002909625.1 Bambusicola thoracicus
TAAAATTAAGAACTTAAATAAATAAAGATTTATATTACTCAGTAGCTGAGCTGCACTTTGAGGAGATATCTGTAAGAATGATTACAGAAGCACCTCAATAAGAATGAACAGTGATATATGTATGATACAAGGAAGAGATCTAAAACAGGAATTAAGGAAGGGTAAAACTGATAAGGCTTCAAACAGGTAATTTATACAGATACTCAAAGATATAATCTGACAACAATTGTTTCTTTTTTTCAGACTAGAAAATAGCTTTGAATAGGCATCAATGGCTAAACTTTTACAGTACAGAATAGGCTTGCTTGGAAGAGAGATATGCATATGAAGTTCTTTATGCACTACACATTTCTTTTCCTAATGTTAGAAAGCATTTAGAGTGTTGTACAATAAACATTTTCAAAAGTTTAAGCCCTTGAATATTGCAATATAATCTTACAGGGACCTGAATAGATTGACTCTCTGAGTTTTTTCATGTAGTGCATAACCAATCTTTCATTCTTACAATTTTAAGTTTGGCTACGCAAAAGTTGCTGAAGAATATCATAATGAACGGAAAGAATACTTGCTGTCCCACTGCATCAACTTTATTTGTTAATTATTTCCTGAGGGGGGTGGGGGGGGGGTGGAAAACACATTAAAAAACCTTGCTTGAAAAGTTATCATGCCCACCTTTGTTTTAGGCTGGTGATGTATGTGAAAATAAGACACTTTTTCTGATTCTGCTCAATAACTTTCTTCTAGCTTATGCAGGCTAAGGTAAACATGGATTCAATTTGAACTGTGTTTTCAACAAGCTCTGCAAGCTTTTTATTTATGGCCAAGGGACATGTTCACTATTTGATTTTGTTTTTCAAAACATTTTGATGTATTTCACAATATCTGTGAAATCTAAAAGTGTTTTTTGTTGTTGTTGTTGTTGTTTTTTAAATTTTCTTCAGCACCAAATTATTTATTATGCATATGATTTGGTGTGTGGGATGGCTCATTTTTAACAACAAGACTTGTGGCCTGAACTGTGGGGCAGAACCATTTTTTCCCTCTCTCTGCTTTGAACTGTAATAAAAGTACTAACTATGGGTCACCATCTGAAACCTTAGCATTGTTAATTTCTTTACATTTAGCATGATAGCAGCCAAAATAATAATGCTGTGAGTGTAATAAAATATTTTTATGAGGCAAAACAGAAAAAAAGATTGAAAGGACTTAAAGATTTTGTGGAAGATTTTACTGATGATTAAAAAAAAATAATCATAAGTTTTCATTTCTTCTTTTTCAGAATTTTTTTTAGCCAATATGAAATGCAACCCAATAATATCTCCTTTGGTATCTCTCAGGAAAGGGTTTCAAAGTGTACCGCATATTTGTGGCAGAATGCGTAATTGAAACTCACATTTGCTGGCACAATTAGGATCTAATTAGTGGTCTTGGTTTCAAGTGGTTTTATTTGAGTAGATCAATACAGATGTATTAATCTCTACAGAGCAAAACAGAGATGAGTATTTACATTTGCAATTGCAGGAACAGAGTATAAATTAACTTCTATTTTCTCAAATATCATACAACAGCAACTGAGAAAAGGAAAAGCAATTGATTAACCTATCATTGTGTTAATCATGTATGGTGTAAGGTTAGAATGGTAACAACACTTCATCCATTTTTGTTTTGAACACAAGACTTCAGGGAAGTGAGGATTTAGTAAATTTTAATTCCATTGCACATGCTGACACTAAGCTCAATTGGAAGAACTTTTTCCCTGATATTTCTAGTGAAAGTTTAATCACTCGATTAACTTTATGAAACTGGAGGATTGACCTCAAATCCTCAGCCTTAATCAAAACTTTGCGGTGGATAAGATTCAGTAGAAAACATCTCACTATTTCCAGAAAAAGCTTTATTTGCATACTTTAGTGAATCTGGAATCATATGGTTGACTTTGCATATCAAATGAAGCTTCTTCAATGAAATTTAGACTCCATGACTCATGCCATCAAAATTACAGTTCCTTTGCAATTTGAGCTTCCAGATTTCCTACCTTTTCTCAGTACGACAATATAACTGTTTACCATTTACCAGCTTACGTATTCAGCTAACAGAAGGTAGCATCCACACTGCTGTTAGTCATTAGTTTCTTGTTGAGAAAGATATATTTCTTTAAAGTTTCTTGTGGTGTCTTAAGGTGTTTGTACTGAGTAAGCATTGGGACATTTTTAATGAAAAAAGATCAACACAATAAATCAACTGACTTCAGATAAATGTGTCAAAATAGCTCTCTTCATGTGTTTTGTATTGTTATTTCTCAGCCAAACTGATTCTCAGAGGTCAGGTGAGACCATTCAACTAGAGCTTTTTCAGATATGATGGCATGCCTCAGGATCCTGATTCAGACTGTGATGTGCAGAGTGGACACTTGAAGTTCATTTAACACTTGGGCAAATTGTTGTTACTTAAATATTCTTCCTTAGAGAAAAGCAGATGTATATCTTGACTGAGTTGCCAGTATATTACAGTGTTGCCTACATTTTCCCTTTCCCTTAAGCTTTCTTTGGTATTTTTCACAATATTTATTATTGTCTGCTGTACCCCAAATTGAAATTGATTCTTAAAAATAATTAGTTTACAACTGATTTTAAATTTATTTATTTTCCCTCAGTTGCTCTTCTTTCTCCCCTTCTCAAAGTTTTTACTGTATGTTTTAAATCTGATGATCTCTGACTCTCAAAAAAAAAAAAAAAAAAAAAAAAGAAAGGGCTAGTGAGATTTCTCTTTTTTGTTTACTTATTAGTAAATTGGGAGTTGCACTGGCAGCTTTTTCATGTCATTCTGTGTGATATGTTGTAACATTTGGGATTATGAAAAATCCCTGGCTGTTAGGCACTTGGATTCTGTTTAATTACAGTGAGATTTGTATTCCTAAATCACTTAGTACAGCATGCCACATTCCCCAGATGTTAACCCAAAACATTCAGCATACCTGAAGAGCATCTTCTGGGAACAAATTGGAATTTTTCCAGCCAATTATCAAATGCTAATTAGAAGATGAAGTAGGTCAAATGAGAGCAAATAACTTCTCTTGCTTGCCTTTGCTCAAATTCTTTGCGTGGGCTCTGAGGCAAGGCTGGTCTAAGATTGCACCTTTCACAGGCAGATGTTTGATGTTCCCTGGCTCAGTCTTCTATGGCTCTCTTATACTGTGTGCTTCTTGTCACCAGGGCTCATCTAGTTTTTGTATGATTGATAATTATTCATGAGCTCCCTCAACTACCACCACTTTTTAATATAGAACCAATAATTCAGAATGTTCAGGTGTTCTGATTTGCCTCACAAAAATCTAACAAGACTGGAACTGGTACAGAAAGTCAAATTCAGAATCAGCATAAAAGTTTATATAAGCGCATATGATAATAAACAGGGAATGCGTTTTCACAGTATGTGATGGGCTCATGGACATTTCTGCTGAAGGTTCCTCCAGTGAATGATGATTCAACTCTAAAATTTGGACTGTTTGGTACAAAAGTTGATTAAGAATGTATGATATTGAAAGGATTTTGATGTTTACCTATGATCTGTTGGTACAAAGTTTGTATTTCAGACCCCTATTTTTATGGGGAGAAAGGATGATGACAACAGATGATGGAAAATATGTAGTACATCTCAAAGCTTTGTTATAGTATTAGCTCTTCTATTGTTATTTATAAACAAGATCCACATGTTCGGATTTCAGTGTATGTAGTTTTTGTTTTCAGTTGTGCCAATGTGGATGCTATCTGTTAATTGATACATACTCACTGCCCATCCAGTCAATGGCATGATTTCTACAGCTTCTCCCTTTTTTATTTATAACTTTTTATACTCTCTAGAAAGGCCAAGAACTCTCTGTTCCAAAAGAAACATACAAATGTATATGTTTTTCTCTTCTATAGTCTTCAGTCTTACAGTTTCTTTTGTTGTTTTGTTTTAATTATTATTATTTTCATTTTAAATCCTGAAGTTATAGCTAATGGGACTTGATCAGATTTATAGATACAGTCAAAAAGATGGTTTTGAAGAGAATAAGAATACAACCAAGAATACATTACATAGGAAAATTTGCCCATGATTTGTTTTGCAGTGGAAGAGTATATCTGCTAAGTGCCTGGAGCGAAGAAGAAATTTCCCCTTGAGGCTTTCTTATTTCTTCCGAAAGACCTTGTACTGTCAGTGTCACAGATGGGACATCTAATTAGACTACTTATGCTGGAATTTTTATATTTTATCTGTAAAGTACAATTCTAAAGAAATCATGTCAGGAGAGACAAAATGTAGTAAGAAACAAAGCATATCTTGAAATACAGTGAGCTCATCAGTGAGTAATCCCTTAATGAGATAAAAACATGAGTAAATATCCTTCCATACTAATGGTATGGGAGTCCATAATATGTCCATGGTATGAAAAACAGTGTAAAAATATTTATTAATCAAATCTTTCCAGCAGCAATACAGTGCTAGGCTAAAGTCCATGGAAAGGTAGCATTTTGGAGTCATTTCAAGTCCTTTTTTATTAAAAGAGAGTGGGGAAATATTAAAAGACAGTGGGGAAATTGTTCTTTCCAGAAGTTCTACTATAGCACAGGTTAGCTTTTCCATCAGGAAATCTAAACTCAGAGACTGAAGCTTTATGTTTTTATGATGAAAGACAAATGAGTCATTATTGTAATTATACATTTAAAATATCGATATGAGTATCCAGTAAGTAGCACTAAACATATCTATATAAATTTCCTGTTACATTGATTGTATTGCATCTCATGTGATAGCACATTACCTGATTGCTGTTGATCAGCAGAATGAAATGCGATTATATTTATTACTTTTCACTGTTCATTTTCATCATAAACTATTATGGTAAATGTGGAAGGCAGAAAAGTAATTGCTGTCGCATTTATATTCATTATTTTTAATATGAAACTTATTTAAAATATCAGTGAAATAATGTAAATCATCAGTTTATTATTGCACACTCAAGATGCAATAATCCTTTGATCATTTTAGACTTTAACAACACTGTGCATTTTCATAAATTAACCTCTTTCAGTTCTACAGCTCTCTTACATTGCTAAACACTTTATTTTTTCCTGTGCCAGGAAACAAGGCTGCTGTGTATGTGTGTAATCACTGACCTTGGTGGTACAGTAATTTTGTGTCAAGGATATGTAAAGGAAGGTCAGTGTGCTAATTTCCTACAAGGACAGAGCATAAACTTACTCTGAGCTTTCTCAGCTACTTCACTGGCAGGTTGGGTTGCAGAGGACTCTCTGCTACCTTGGTGGGTCATTTTCTATATTCTGTTAAAAACTATTTTATGTTACAGCTCTGTTGTTATATTCTGCAGATTCTCATGTTAGCCTTACCTCTGTCACCTGAATATCTATATTCAAACCATCAAAGTAGTCTGTTTTCCAGGTGCTGAACTAATGACTAATGCGAACACAAAATATGAAAACATTTTGTTGCCTTTTTTTTTTTTTTAGGCCATATTCAAGTGTCCTTTGACTAGCAAAAAGAAAATACATGACCAGGCAATGGTGAATTCAACACTTCATTTCAGCATTCTGCTCTCATCCTTGTTTGATGTATCAAAAGTTCTTTTTTGTTACTGCATTATCATATTAATAGCAATAGTCAAAACAGAAATCAGTGGCCAGGTTTGTACTGTTCTCTGATCTGGCACTGAAGCTTCCTCTTCACAGTGTGTACTAAAACTGTAATTTATGTCTTTATTGCAAGCTCTTAGGGTTTCTGCAGGCAGCTCCTGTCAGGAGGCCGTGCACCATTTGTTCTTCCACTGACTTGCTGTTGTCCTTAATGTCTTACACGTTGTTGCCAGATTCAAAAGAAGCATAGTGCCCAGCTGGGCCAGGGCTTTTGCTGTGATACATTTTCATCTAATATCTCCAAGTGGGATGATGGTAATGATAGAATATGTACTGTATCTGAAGTGTTGAAGGTATCTGATTATTGTCTGAGATGTACTCGATACCACAGCAGAGAAGACTGTCATACCCATACTGCATTGTTCTGCGCTTTGAAATGTGTTAGAGAAGAATAAGGAACCTTGCCTCTCGTGAGAGGATGTGTGTTGCTGAGGATCCTCAGCCAATCACAGTCTTGGGCACTGCACGTACATAGGTCCCTGTAGGGAAGAAAGGCACAGCTCCTTAGGTAACAAAATTGTCTCTGCTTCACGTTGAGTCTTCAAAATCCCAACTGTATCCTTGAAAACTCCCCAAAAAAATGCCTCATGTTTTTTCTGCTCCATCCCATCTCCTCCCTGCAGATAATAGAATCCTCCTTCTGTTGTTTAATACTGAGCAGAAGGTTGATTGCATTGGCAAGGCCACACTAAGTTTCTTAGGGTTCCTTCATAAATTATTTTACTGAAATGAAAAAGCAAGCAAACTAACAAAAAGTGAGCTCTTTTGCGCTTTAACCAGGTAATCACAATTTTTGCTCCATTTAGGATGCCAGCTGTCACTTTGTTGACTTCCTTGCCATCTTGCTCTGTTGTTCAGAAAAGGTACTCAGCAGTATCTGTGTGCGTCTCTGATACCTGTACGTAGCACTTATGACTCTCTACTCATGCTAGAATTAAGTTGTTATCTTACAGCTCCCCATTACAAACTGTATTTTTCTCCTTTGAGATTTTACATTCACTATTTTTAGTCTTGGATCTTGCTGCGGTGGATCTTGGTGGATTTGGAATGAACAGGGACCATGGCAGTACTGGGCACCCTACATAAAATAAAGCAGCGGTATGCACAGGTATTGCAAAATGGTATGAAAGCCATTGTGAAAACCAGTTGCTTTGTAGTCTTCCCTGATCTACCATCTGTAGTCATCGTGGCATCCCAAAGTGTTATTCAGGGAAAGACAATTAAAAAAAAACTTTGACCTTAGTAATATTCCAAAAAGCACTGTGAAATCACAACCTTGTATTTTCTGCCTATATTGCCCTAAGTTCTCTCATTATCTGGATTACAGAGTCATAAAGTCAGTAAGTAATAATTAGATAAGCATATATTTATAGATAAAAATAATTTGACAGTATTGGGATTGAAAGTGGGTATTTTCAATTATTTTTTGAAACACAATAGGATATTGTAACTGCAAGATTATATTCAGAGGTAGTATACTGTTGCTCATCTATCATTGAGTCTGAGTGCCTTTCATGTTAAATTGATTATAATAACAATGAAATCTATAATGGATTCTCTTGTAGCTCTTTTACTTAGGGGTAAATGTTCAGATGCTGGATTCTTGAGTCATTATAATTCATTTCTCTACATGTTCTGAAGAGGTTGCTTTAGTTTTTTAGCTATCGGTTTTCTTAATACTTTTTTAATAATGGAAGAGGAATTTGAAGAAGACAGCTTTCCAGTATGAAGCTGAAGCTTTTCAAGCTGAAGTCCTTCAAAATCTTGAGGAAAGAGCTAGAATATTTCATAATAATATGTAAGCTTAACTAGCAATTTAATGAGCTAAAAGAAAGTGTCACATTCTAGACATTGTATTTATTTTACGTTAAATTATATTCACTGGGACTGTGAAAAAAAAAGCAGATTTGTTACTGAAACAGTTTTTCATCGTTAGCTTACCATTTGCTTGATTGGATGGCAAATATTAAGTGGTCCAGATAATGACAGATTAGTAAGACTTTTAATTTTTCCATATTACAGAAAGTTTATGTTCTAAGAACATCAGAATGCTGGGAAAAATAAATGAAATGAAAAAGAAATCCAGGAGTCTAAAGCTTCAGCACTCAGTCCTGCTTTTTCATTTGTCTTAGACTCTTATTGCCCTTGATGTTACCATTTTGCTCTATGAATAACAAAAATAAACAAAATGAATGAAATTATAATCTGGGGAAGAATCTTGGCTTCTGTGCAAAACAGTCAGTTCCAGCCTTGTTGTGGTGCCTCTGTGTAAACATCAGCAAGGCCTACTTTTAAGTATGGCGTATATCTAAATGCTTTGTTAGTGTTGTTCGTAAACAGCAAGCCTTTTTCTTCAGACCCCAGTATTTTAAATTCAGCAGCCAATGATTCACTTCCATTTACCCATGCTTTCTTTGTGTGGAAGTCTGATTTTATGTAAATGTACTGAGCTGGTGAAACCGTTTGCCAGTTACTCTTCAACCTTGAGATTGCTCGGACAATTTGAAATCAGTGGTTGTAGTAAGTACTGCAAATGGACAGATACAGTTAACAAAATGCGTCAGTATCTCAATTGCATATTCTTTCCCCTATGCTTGTGTTTTCTGTTTGCTTTTATTTAGTATAACTATGACCTTTAGTTCTGTATTCCAGTGAAGCATAATTCCTATATTTCACAGTGTAAGTAATACGCCTGTACCTTTCTGACAAACTGAACAATCACTTATGTTGAATTAGCACTTTCCTCAGTAGCAGCCAAAGGTAAAAGTAGTTTTATGTCAACTCTGTGAAATCCCTCTCTGCATGAACAGCAGTACACAATGGGCTGTAATGTGAATTTCTTAAAAATCCATCCCTGCAGGGATTTACATTGTTAGTGTTCTCCCACTTAAAATATGCCATAATTGAAAGGCAACCTCAGTCAATTTTTCTCCTAATTATACAATAACATTGTTTTATATGTCATGTAAAGTCTGTTTATGCCTTGTGTATATTTATATTTTCAGAAAATCAGAAAGTTTGACTTTTTTCTTAATCTTTGTCTCTTCTTGAAGGCCATGTATATTTTGTTACTTTTTAATCACTGGCTTTCATACTAGGAGGTTGTTTTCTGCAGTTTATTGAGATGCTAGTATAATTCGAGACATAATATTAAGAAGAAAAGTTGACTTCTGAGAGAAGAAGAGTGGACTGTCCACGTAGATAAGTTTTGGTGGCCAACAAGTCAAAGACTGTTCATATACTTGTGGCAGAAGTCTTTATTTAAGAGCACCTGATCTCATAAGTTTATTACCCAATTAGCCTGAGTTACATATATTCATGGATTATAGGAGTTATTACAAACCTGGGTAAACCTGATGAAAATCGAAACAAAACTGTAAGACAAGACTGTTGCAGTTGGAAATCTAGGCACTCTGAAGCTATTTGTGGTCATCACAGGGATTAATGTCTTGTATTTTTTTCTCTAGGCACAGTTCTGTTGCAACTTTGCTAGCATGTACTGGAAGTCAAATCACAGATAGGCCAGATTTGTAATCAGTAATTTCTATAACTGATGTTTTCTGTTGCTTAAACTCACCAAAAGTTCATTTGTTGGCTAGGCAGCACATGTTTCACATGTGTGAAAAAAAAGGATGTTCTGATAAGCCGAAATTTGTCAGAATGTGCAGATTAATTGACACAAACATGGAAATTAATTACTATATTGGTGGTAATGTTCGGTTAGCATGTTATGTATGCAAATATGATTTTTTACAGTATAATTCTTCCAGTATTCTCACTATTCAACACAAAACTCAAAGTAAATTTTGGAGGCCATTAAATATTTGAATCCTCTAATTTTTCACATGCACAAAGAGAAGACAAAACATCAAAGAGGGATTATAGTCTAATGAAAGATTTGGCCTCCCTTTCTTCCAACTGAGGATCAGTGAGAGCCCAAGCTGTTCTTAACTGGTTAAGCTATTAGCACCTGTTAGTTGAAAATTGTAATGAACAAATCATTATTTTAATTAGTAAGAGCTGTGTTACTGGCTGTTTTAGCTTAAATGTCTTCCCGATATTATGTGAAAGGTAAGGATGACTGTGTGAGGGATTATTAGTTGAGGTCCTGGTAGAAATTCTGGATGGGGTTATTGAGACTATCTTTGGTCCCAGACTGTACAGATGAAGGCAGAGAGGGATAAGTATGGAATGATAAGATTAGCTCAGGACTGAGAACAGTGTTCAGAACACTGACTGATGTTCTGAATGCAGTGAGCTGACCCTTCCTGAATAGGGATATGTTTAGTCTTCCGAGACCAGATAAAATTTTAAGTAACTAAAAAGGGAACAACTTGCTCACTTTTTAATCAAGTTACATTTCTGTCTGTTTCTCATATGAACTTTCTTGTACTTCAAATTCAGTCATCCTGCTGAATAGATAACTTGTTTTTTATAATAGTGACTACTTCATATTGTAAGAGAAGATTGCTCAGAGTAACGTGATAAGCTTCAAAGGAGGAAGTGAATCTGAACAGAGCATTCTATATACATACCTCTGAGGAAGAAAACCTCGGACTAAACTACTGGGGTGCAACCTCTTACAAGCTACAGTGATCTGCTAGTGCTCAGGTTTGGAGAAGAGGTTTCTCATGTAGTGAGTACATATTGTAACTGTCTGCAGGAACATTAAGTAGGAGATGCTACACAACTGTAGGTGTCCTTTATGGATGGCTTTTCAATTTGGTTGCTGGCTAAATCTTAGGATCCAGAGGAGAGCAACATAGCTGGTAATAGGGCTGGAAGGCATGAAGGTATATCCTGTAAGGAGAGGCTGAGGGCACCTGGGCTATCCAGTCTGGAGGAGACTGAGAGGTGATCTCACTGCTCCTTGCAGCTCCCCAAGGAAGGGAGGCAGAGGTAGGTGCCAGGCTCTCCTCCTGGGAACTGATGACAGGATGGGAATGGCATAGAGCTGCCACAGATGGAAGGGTGAGGCTGGGCATTAGGAAACATTTCTTTACCATGAGGGTGGTCAAACAGGCTTCCTAATGAGGTTATTGGTGGCTTGTACCTGTCAGTGTTCAAGAGGCATTTGGGTAACGCCTCAATATTTATATGCTTTAACTTTTGGTTAGCCCTGATGAGTCCAGGAAATTGGACTTGGTGACTTTGATGGTCCCTTCCAGCTGAATATTCTGTTCTGTTTTAAATCCTTTCTTCACTATAGCTGAGTTAGGAGAGGTGACGTAGACATGATTGTCATTTGAATGCAAATCTAATGCTAAACTGCTGAAAGAATTGGGATAAAAGAGAAGACCAAAACAGAAATCTAATATTTTGAGCTTGTCATTTAATGCAGCAATTTCAGAGAACAGGAGACTAGTTGGACTGGATGATCCTGTGGATCTTTTCCAACCTTAGCGATTCTATGATTCTATCTCCTGGTGGCTGGTCAGTAAAAGGCATAGATAACTGTAAATAAATTTCTCACATGTCCAGATAGGTTTTTTCCTTCTTTTATGGGCTACTCATCAGCTGAGAGTTCAACCAAGAGTTTAATTCATGAGACAGATTGTTAACATTGTGCTGGATAACTCAGTGCAACTTTCTAATACATCTGGAAGGCAAAGAGTGTAATTATTTGATGTATAGGTTGAAGGGTAGCAGATGGGAATTAAGAAGGTGATACTAACTTTGTAGTTAACGTAAATGAAACAATCGTTATACCTAATTATGTCTGCTTTTGGTATCTGGTTAAAAAAGAAAAAAGAAAAAAGAAAAAAAGAAAAAAAAAGAAAGAAAAGAAAAAAGAAAGCCAGTAAGTTAACTAAGTGGAAAAATAACAGAAGGAATTACACGACTTTTCAGTACTTATACCAAACTGGAAACAGAATGTTGAGTAAAATACCAGAAATAACCGAACTGTTCAGGCTAAAGAACTTAATGCATGAAGTATTATCAAGTTGGTGGACATAACAACCTTTGTATATCAATTTTGCTATACATTCTGTGCTGCTGTCCATGTGGACTGCAGTTGTCTCCTCCGGCTCTGAGATATTCTGAGGTTTTTCTTTATACAAAAAGTCCTTATTGCATAAGGGAGAGCAGGTATTTAAACAACCAGGAAAGTCTCTTGACTTTTGGAGTGAGCTTTGTCCTTGAATGGAAATTTCATGTTGAAAACTGAACACTGATGTTTGTCATCATTTCTTGTCAATAAGACAACTTTGGAGTATGAAACAGGATTATGATTTCTGCTTCAGAAACAATGAATAAAGCAGTATTCCAACTATCCTGTATAAATTGTGTAAAAAATAAACTACTTATATTGACAGAAAATATGTTGGTATATATAATGCAACAATCAGTAAAGGCAAACTTTTTTTTTTTTTTTTTTTTCCAGGACAAATACGGCTATTTTATGTTTCTCTGATAATTAGTAGATTGGTTGAGACTAGCAAGTTTGTAAGTCTAAATATTTTTAAAAACTGATTGTCAAAAAAAACCAAACAAACAAAACCCATAAAATATGTACCAGTCATGTAATAGAGTGCAGAAGGAGAGCATATTCTTGATATATTTATGACAATATTTAAAATCTACAGAATAATAATTCCATGAGACTTGGAAGGCTAGCAGAGGCCTGAAGTCTGCAGTGTTTACTCTGTTGTTGCTGATCTAGTTGCCTTGTCTTTTGTAGAACGATCATGTTTATACATAATAGGAAAACATTTAATCTTTTGCACATAACAGTCATATTTTCTTTACCAGTGTGTAAGTTGATACTATTAATTTACCGTCTTTATATATTTATTAATTTCAATGTAACACTGAAAAGAAATGAAGTACATTTTTTTTTAAACCCGTACAAGTTTTGTGTCATTATATTTGAGATAATTCATGTTTGTCCCTTTCAAAAGGTCTTCCATCAATATGAATATTGTATACATGCTATACTACTCCATTTAAGTCTGTATGCTCCTCTTCCCAACAGGGAATTAGCTATTATCTCCCTTGTCAGATATAACTACTGATCGTTACCAACGCAGCACCCCATGATGAAAATATGAGTGCTGATCAGAGGAGCATGCAGTACATTAATTCCATATGGGGAAAAAGTGTAAAACTGGGCTCTGTGGCACATACTTAGACAGCGGTATGTTGGTTCTAAGATAAATTCTAAAAATAACTGAATTTCCAGATATTAGTTAAATCAAATTGACTTCACAACAAAAATAAGCTTATAGCTCAGATATAATTTAAAATTCTATGAGATTTAAAAGATGAGTTGGCATATTTTACTCAACATTTATACTCCAGTGAAGAAAAAACACACATTTCCTTCCTTGAGAAAAATAGCACTGAATCCATGGCAGTTTTTTAGCAGTACTGTGTAATGGAGTAATAAGAGGATTGTGATACACTTTATACAAAACATATCTTTCTTTGCAGATCTATACCTGCAGCAAATGTTTTAATTCACCTGAGCATACTTCATATATATTCATTTATCTTAGGGATTACTTCAAGCATAACATATAATGGGAATGTCATTCATAGTTTTCAAACAGGCAAGTATTATACATTCAATTTATAAAATGGTATTAAGCATGTGCTACTGGCAGAAGTATTAAACTTCTGAAAGACACAATCATCTAAGAAAGAAAGGAAATATTTTCTTTTTTTATGTCCAAACATAGAAAACATTATTTCTTAATGCTGCGAGCAGCTGAATTATATGTACAGTGGGCTTTTCCATTTTTTTCTCTCTCCTACTGCTCTTTTAGGGCCAGGCTAATGGTAGCACTCCAGACAGCAGACAAGAAAACAGTGGCTAATGGGAAAAACCTTGATAATGCCCATGCCACTGGGACATGCAGTACAGCCCAGCAGAAAAGCTCTCAGTGTGGACCCTGGTTATTAGCACCAGCTCAGTTCCACATCAGCATGACCCAGGCAGCTCCTCTTGACAGAAGGGTCTTATTAGCTCATGACCATCACTATGTAGGTCCAGGTTTTGTCTGGGATTAAATGGAGGCTGATGAGAACCCAGAGCTCCCATGGAAGCATTGCCACAGGCAGCTGTACCACTGACCTGACTGAGAGCATGACATAGTTTCACTAAAGCATCCTGCTAGACCAGAAGTACTTCTGCAAACTGTCTGGTCTAGTGGCTCATCATCTGTGATGCACTTCATCTACACTGCACAGAAATAGTACTGTTTTAGAGCTGAATCTATATTTAAAGTATGGCTATGCAGCTGAAGAATCTATGAGTTTTGTGTCTTTCCATATTTGCAGCTTGCTTGGTTTGCTGAATGGGCAGTGAAGGCTGAGCTGAGAGCAAGCATGCACAGGTTATCAGGCTAGTTAGCCACTGTGCTCATTATTTCTCTGATGTACATACTGCATGTTGCTTAGCTATGTTTAAAGTGTGTTGCACATTGTCTGCAATTCCGGTGTGAGCTAGGTATTGTCATGAGCTGTCAGCTGACCTCTCTGCTCCAAACTGTTTGGAAATCAATAAAAATGTATTCATGTAGTATTTGCTAAATATATGGTAGGTATGATAGAAAGATTTAATGTCTCTTTGTGATATGTTTTCGTAAATTTGCTCAATAAATATATTTTGGAAATTTTTCTCTGTTAATAATCTAGGGTTTTTTGTTTGCTGTTTGTTTGTTGTTTGTTTTTCTTGGTAAATTGCTCAAAAAACTGTCAAGTTTAAAAAACTAAAAGAGTGTTAAGTAAACTATAAGAGAGACGCTGAAAGATGTGTTGATGGAGAGAAGAGCAAATATAAGAGTGTTACATTGTGTTTTTAATAATGAAGAATCTGGGTGTCTTTGCTTTTCCTGAGCAAACAACCTTAAAAAATGTAAAACGAGCAAAGAAAACAAAGACAAACAACATCTTTTGCTGCCTCATTTTAAAATAGTAACAGTAGTTACTGAAAATAGGTAAAATATCTTGGAAAAGAATGAAAACCATGAGGCTTGCAAGTTAAGCTACCATGAAAATCAGCTGGAATTTATTAGCTAATAAGCACAGCCAAGTGTTTGTATTCACCCTTCACCTACTTGTACAGAACTTGAACTCTTTCAGGAATGGAGCATCCACTACTTCTCTGGGCAATCTATTCCATGGAATCACAGATAAAAAAAATACTGAGTGGAACCAAGCCATTATTTTATCTTGCCAATGTGATGCAGATTTGATCCTGTATAAAATATATAAATTTTTGCTCTTTTCAGACATAGTCACATGATTCTTACCAGAGAAATAACCTATTGCAGAAAGATGGCAAAAGAAACATGGTGTTTTTTTTATTTTTTTCATTATATTTGTTTACCATTTATTCCAGCATGATTCTCATTAGCAGACTTTCACACCATTTGTCTGTCTCTTTCCTGTCATTCTTGAAACTTCTAGCTGTCATTATCCATGTTTTTAAAAGAAGGAAGGAAAAAATATTTTTATTTAAAACATGATTGCTATCTTAGTAGGGTTTTTCATGCATTTTTTCAGATTTTTTTTCTCTTTTTTCATGTTTTGTCATGCAGTCTACTTCTGCGAATATGGATTTCTCTTTAAAATTAGTTCTCAGAATGCTTTCTACCAGTAACTGATATGTAGCGGGATTCTGCTACAATCCAAGGGATTCCTCTTTTAAAAATCTCATTAAAATCTGAACGGACAATATGAAATGAAAAATTTTTCCCCTGGGCACAAAGGCTGTAGCAGATATTGCATTGCAAAGCTAACTAGGTAGGATAATATTAGGCAGTTGGTAATGAAAATATCAGAAAGATTTAATTGCTAAAAATGTTTAACAATTAAGGCCAAGAAAGCTGCCCTTTTCTAGTGTATGTAATATACAGATGAGAGAAGAGAGATTTAAGGGTTTTTTTTGTTTGCTTGTTTGGTCAGATTACTTTTTTTTTCCCCACAGACTTGTCATAAATAGACAGAAAATCTTGTAAAGACAGTGCCACAATATATAAACCAAGAAGTAAGATTTTAATACCTTCTTGTTATAGAAAAGTTCAGACAAAAACACCCTTGTACATTACTATGCACAATACTACAGACATTTTAAATGAATGTACTTTTACCCATTGTGACTGGCGTGCTGTAATGAAATACTGTCAGTGTCTAAGGTTTAGAAACATTTTTGCTTTAACATGCAAAGATCTCTGAATAGAGTTGTCTGTAATCTCAGTCCTCTGTAAAGTTGTATCAACAGCCAGAGTTTATCTCTTTAATTCTAAATTTGTATTTCTAAATAGCTTTTCCTGTGGTGACTCAGCAGTTTGTTTCTTGAGTTCCCTTCTGATGAGGAGAGAGGCACTTGAGAGCACTTAATCCTGAAAAGGCAGTGGGATTAGAGGAGTGTTCAAAGGCAGTAAAAGAAGCATTCCCTAAATGTGACCCTTTTGAAAATCCTGCATTCACTTAATAATGAAACTTTTAGTTGTGGGGTTCTTTACAGTTCCTATAGCCTTCTGTATTTCCAATTACTGGTTCTATCAGGTCAGATTAAGGTGAGTTGAGCATTTTTTTCTGTTTGTATGTTGGATAGAAGGCTGAATATCTTTCTTTTTGATAGAGACCTTATTACAAGCATTCATTGCCTTTATCACCTTTTATAATCTGCTTTCATTTTTATAGCTGTATATTTGCTATAAGAATACCAAGGGAGAGTTATCTAATTTAATAGAAACTGTGAATTAAAGATGAAGAAAGAAGTAATTGATAGCAAAATCCATAGCATCTAAATATACACTGTAACTTGCTTTTGAGTGCCTTGGACAGTTAAGATTTTTATTTTGCGTTACAACATTCTTTGTCTTCATATCCCACTAATGTGTTCCTTCTGGATTTACTGTAAAATGTTAACAAAGGGATCATCAACAGAGTTGATGAAGGTTTAGCAACTTGAGAAGTGCATATTGTCTATTAAGACAAATATGAGGGCTGCTCTGAAAGTAATGCCTGCTATTATTTTTATGTTACCCACAATGTCAAGGTGAATGTTGGTGGTATGGCAGTAGAGGTTGAACCTTGTTAGTTCTTTAGCTGCTAGACTAGTAGGTTGAACTACAGTGCCTTGTTATAGATGTAGATTTTCTTGTAAATGCCTTATTAGGAACACGTAAACAGGTATAAACACAATATTCTATTTATCGTGTTAAATAGATGTAATTTTCATCATAGAACTCTTTCAGAAATGTATCTAAACTGCATGAATTTCATAATACTGCATAATTCGCTTGAGATACAAAAGTCTGGAATTTGAGAAAAAGAAGATAAATTCTTTAGGCTATCTCGCCATATCGCCCTTGATTTAAATGTCTGATTTTAAAAAGGAGAGCTTGTAGAATGATATTGCTTTGTAGGCACATTTTTCTTTCTAGCAGTGCAGTACAGTTAACAATATATCTGATTTCCAGTGAGGGTGAGATGTGCTTTTCATTTAGGCCAATCCAAAAACATACGTATCTTTTCCATTTAAAGTCTAAAATTTGGTTGCAGAAGTTAAATGAGCAATCCATTCTGCAGCATGCAGTACTCATGCAACTTTGACATCTGGTTTCCTGTAGTAATTTTTCACAAATTTCTGTTCTGCTAATGTATAGATAAACTAATATAACTTGATTGACTTCAAACTAAAATGTACCACAAATAGAATAATAATAATAAAAAAAAGTTCTGCATGCCCACAAGTGACATTCCTGACTTATGAGATGTAAGTTTTCCTCACAACTTTGCAAGACCTTTTTGTATGATTTGGAAGTCTGGCCTGTGTACAAAGACAGAGAAGCTGGAACAGGAGCCTTGTTCCAGAGTGATCTTTTGTGTTGATTATCAAGGATAAAGTGAACTGACACTGTTCTGTGATGCTGAGCCACTCTAGTCCTTGTCCTGTTCTGCTGAGTGTTGGAAAAGATAATCTCCTATTGGTTACATAGCAATAAAAGTCTTCTACCAAGTGTATATATTTACGACTTATGAATTTTTTTGTGTATTAGGCTTTTTGATGATTATTTATTTATTTATTTTCAATGCGCTGTATTGTAAAATGAATTTGAGGATAATTTGAGTACATCGTCAATATCTTCTTTTAATTAAAATCTTAGTCAGATAAATCTTGTTAGGCATCTTCCATGTCATTAATTTATAAAGAAAATGCTGGGTATATTAAAATGCAATTTTGGTTAATGTATAATACAAGCAAAATTATGGATGTCTTTTCTGATAGTCATTACTCTCTGAACCTCCTCATTTGAAATCTGCAGCAGCTGAAATGACAGAACACTGTGTAAAGATGCAGTATATATCAGATGTTGCCAAGGATGCTATACAAGGACAGAAACATTTGTGGGAAAAAGAAAACCACAACAACCTGTGTCTTTGTTTCTACTCTAATAAAGAAAACCAACATTCACACTCTGCTTTGAATGTACTTATTTAGATATGTATAAGAGCTGAAGGTGTTGCTCATTGCTGAATAGGAATGCATTTAGTATTTAGGAACAACTGATGAAACTTGGACTGCAATTCAGTACAAAGCATTCGAATTGAGAAGTATGCATATCAGGGCAGCAATACTGTGATGTTATCTACATAGTTCCCTCTGCACAACATAAATTCATTTAAATTTGAGACTAAAATATATTAAATCCACCATATTAGAGGCTACAGTTCACCTTTAACATGTGAAATATTTAATATCCTGTCCTTCTTACATCATTCCTTTTATTGCTCCAAGTTTGTTCAGTGTTGTTTTGACGAGACTTCATTCTGTAAATCTTTGTCAAGATATTCTAAAAGCAGTCACTGACTTTCCTGCACTAAATGCCATTTTCTGTCACTCCTTCGGAGATAAAGCATTGTTCCAATTGCTTACGTAGAACCAAGAGGTTGCCTTCTGGAAAAGCAGGCTGTGGGCATTTGTTAGGACATTATTACTAACAGGTTAAAAGCCAGTGAAACATTTAAAAGGAACAAAGCCGTTTTAGTTGTGTTTGTCTGTTTTCATTTTCTTCTTAGAGACAAGATAAAGCTTTTCTCTTTGTCTCATACCTATATATACGTGTATGTATGTGCATGCAGGTGGCTTAGGACTTAATATTTACAAGTTGTGTTCTGCTTTTAGCTTTTATAGTTGGTGGATTTTACTAACTCAGAAACAGTAGGCATAACACTTTAAAGCTGGCAATGGTTTCAAAATTAATAGTGCATAATTTTTGGTCAAGGAGGAAAAGAGAGTTTATTGCTTTAATTACAGTGTAATGTTCACATTAAATATATTTATATTTTAAAATTCCAATTTTAAGGAGATTTTAATAGAGCTGGAACTGATGAGGCAAAGCAATGCAAAAAGGCTGTTCCAGATGGCACATATCCAGAGGGAGACATTTGCATACTGACAACAGTGGAAATATAAGAAAAGAGAAATAAATGATGAGTACGAGACCAGCGAAGAGAATCCGAGTGAGAATAGTTCAGGACTCAATCTGTTGTTGTAAGGAAAGGAGGAGCAGTGCTCTCTACATGCTATAATCTGATCCCAAGGAAAGATACAGGGAATGTAAGTGCTTCCGCCAAGCGATAGAGGAAAGCAAAGAATGAGTCAGCAAAGCAGTTACAGGTGAAAGTGAAGAGTGCAAGTACAGGAGGGAAGAGAGAAGGGGATGAATTTATAATGAAGAAAGGTCTCGAGGTGATGGTGGAAATAGGAGGGTCATATTTATGGATTGGAAACAGAACAGACTACAACAGCTTTAGCTGCTGTTGAGAAAATTTGTTGGACCCAAGACCTAATCTGGCATAATGCTGTTTCTTGTGTTAGAGGAGAATTTTCTTTTGCAAAGAAAGCACTCTGTGAAGTGGAATGTTTGCCTTTGATTAACTGCATGTACAATTATTTGATTAAAATATGAAAAGATACTACTGCACATTAAAAATAGTGTAGTAACCTACTGAATTTGCAATCTTTCCAATTCCGTTTTGACATTGTTTGAAGAGGTAACACCAATTTTATGAAAGCCTTCTAACTCAGGTGAAAGTTAGAATTAAAAATTGTGTCAAGAGAATTGACTTTTTAAATGAAAAGCAAATAACAGCTGCTACCATTGAGTATAGAAGGGAAGTTTTCTTGCTAAATGACTAATTGTAGTACCATATGCAGTGCAACTTTTGTTCAAAATCTTTACTCTCCAGTTTCTTTCAGATTTTGTTTTTTTTTAATTTTTAGCTGTTAAGTATTTGAATATTTTGTTTTAAATATTCATTTCTTCCTCAGAGCTTCGTTTCTGTATCCTGTAGATAGTCTGCACAGTGTCATCTCACAGCACCAAGACAGACTTTTCTTAGCCCGTCAGATACTAACCAGAAAAGAGACCACTGATTATATGCTCAAATAAAAATTTGTGGAGACCAGAAACTCAGTAGTATGCTTTCTGGGATTTTGGTTAAAATAATCTTAAAAGATTTAATTTTTAGATGTCACTGTGAAAATGTGTTTCCGCTATATCATGTTTGGTCACGTGCATGCATATCACAGCATGTTATATTTTTTTAATTAATAAATATTTTTAGTTGAAAACTTTCACCAGTTCCAGCACCTCTAATTTCCATGTGATATCTATTAATTTAATATAATTTCTGGTGTTTTCATGAATTTATATCTTTCTAATTTCATTAAATATACAAGGGCTGATCTGAAAGTGATTCCTTCTTTTTAATTACGTTGGCCCACAACATCAGAGGTGGATTTTGGTGGTTTGGCAGTAGGCTTTACCTTCCCATCAATATTCTGTTACATTTTGGTGTCCTGTGACAGAGGGCAGCAGAGGGGCAGTCTGGTAGAGTGGTTTCTGTCATGCAAGTGCTGAAGAAACAAAGAGGTGGAATTGAATTCCTCCATGTGGAAAATATGGCACCCATTCACATTCATTGACACTTGCTTAATATTTATGGAAACCGAACTGTGGATGTGAGACAGCGAGGGGTGGGTAGTGCCTTTCAGTATTGGAGACAACTATGTGAAAAAGATTCCAGATGGCTGTGAAGATTTTTAGAAGTGTGGCATGCAGGCTCTTGATCTTTGCTGGTGCAAATGCATAGCTAATGGTGGTACCTATATTGCAAGAGTGTTTTGTAGCTGAGAATTTTCTCTATCCAATAGAGTTATTGTGTTCTTTGCCTCTGTTGTATTTTCCATGGAAATAACTTGGAGGTATTACTTTCAGAGTGACCTATGTATTTGTTTTTATTGAATGTATCCCATAGAGAATGTTGTAAATTGAAGATTAAGTCAAAATTACTCTACTTGCAAATATGAGATGTGCTACCTTGTGCTTTGTAACTTCCACCTGTTGTCTCTCCTACCCAACATGATGGAGTCTTTACCCTGGCTGGGCTGACCCCAGAACTGGCTCAAGTCTGGCACAGCTGTTTCTCCTTTGTAATTCAAAGAAAGGAGTGAAATAGAGTTTCTTCAGTCAGTCATGTCTAGAAATAGTGGAGATTGTTGTTGTTCTGCACTGTATAGGAAATTTCACTGCCCAAAGTTAGTTAATTTTGGGATGCACTCATATAATGCGTTAAAAATCATTTTGAAAGCAATGCTTGTCCTCAGTAAAGACAAGATTGGTTTCAAGTTTGGTCTTTGACTAGAACTGATGAAATGTGATAGCTGTAATTTTCTGATTGCTTGAATTCATACGCTGTTTTACTTTCAATTACAAGTAAAAAAGAGTGTTCATTTGTTGATTATTTAATGTTACAAAATTAAAGGAATAAGAATGTGTTGTGTGAAAAGGGCAGATAAGTTTGGCAGAAAAGATACCCTCTTATGTCCCAGCTCCCAGAGGGAGTGGGAGTGGCTGGGCTTAATTTCCGAGTGATGCCCAATTTGACACTGTTATTCCAGTGATGTTCAATTTATAAACTATGATGATTACAGACTCACAAATAGTACACTGCCCAATTAATCCAGTTGTGTTTGGATGGGCTCTCACAGCCACTCTTGAGGAGTTTGTCTGCACCCAATAAGAATGCTTAGAGCAAGATTACTGAATAGTGCCATTTATTAAAGCAACATATTACAGATTTTTTTTTTTTTTTTTGGTTGCCAGTGATAAATGCACTGTCTACAAAACATGTGAGGTTAACCAATAACATGAAGAATACAGCCAACTGCAATCACGTGAAATCATGGAATAACTGTATAGAGATTTCAAAGTTTCTCAGGGAAGCACACAGCATAACTGTATGCACAGATCTTATGTAATAGGAAATATGGAAGAAAAAAAAAAGAAAAAATGTTAGTGAAAGAGGATAAAAGCTGCTGAATATTTCATTTTATCTCTTTAGGCCTATGATCAGTATTAACTGCTTTTAGTACAACTAAAAAAAAATAAAAATTCTTTGTAAACTTAGTGCTAATTGAAGTGGAGGCTAGAGAGGAAGACCTTATACAGCCTGCTCTGTGGACAACACCATGTTTTCCTTCTGTCATTTTTTCCTTTCTGAAGTTAGATGTTACTGTGAGATTTGTACATGCAGGTCTGCTAGCACAGTAGCCAGTTCTCCTTTACGTTAGATTGCCAGTACCCAGAGTGCTTCAGGGTCAGGACAAGTAAGAAAAAAGAGCAAGAAATGAAAGTAGTATCAAAAGTCATGGGAAGAACCAATAATAGAAAAAATCTATGTTTTGTGGGCATTTGCTTAAATAGAGCTCTTTTCTTTTCTAGAGGTCTTAATTATGAAGACTCATTGGAAAAAAAAAAAAACAACTACAACAACAACAAAACATTTGATTCACACCAATGTAAGCTGCAGGGTCTAAATTATTATACATCTTTGTGCAACAAAGATGGAGCTATCCTTTGAAAAGAACCTGCTAATAGAGACTTGTAATTTCTTTTTTTTTCCCACCCAATTTTCACCATGTGTTTCAGAGGAAATTTGATCTACCTAATCATTGCTTTAGGCTAATAGTCTGTAATATAATATAGTGTCAAAAATGTCAAACTTAATGAAAAAAAAAGAAGGGGGGAATCTTAAGAGCTCACTGAAACCACTTCTTTGAACACTTTTTCCCCAGGATGTGTTCATTTTCTTTGATGGATTTTGTGGCAAAATTATTAATTGAATCTGAAACAAAGGAAAAGAGAAAGCCAGTACTGCCATATAACTTCCACATCTAATGTACATAATGAAGCTATAAATTCAGGAAATATATTGTTAAGAACTCAGTTACATATCACATATAGTGTAAAAGAGTTAGAGCGTTTTACCCTCCACATTTCAGGTATATTTTGCAGTACCTGTTTGAGACTTGTACTTTAGCTTCTTAAAATAAACAACAATGATTTTTTTTTTCCAGTTGGCAGGCAAAGCGATCACATTCTTCACCTCCTATATAGTTTTAAATTGCTGTTGTAAAGTTAAAAGAAGGAATAGATTCTATGTATTCATGGTATTTAATTGCAACAAATAGTTTAATTACCTGGCTCACTCATGTATGACAAACCCCTAAAATCTCATAGGTAATTTGATAGTACATACGAGATGAAACACCTGCATGTCAGTGCTTTGGTCCATTTGCATAGCCCTCTTTTACAGGGAGACAATGGAGAATCTGCAACAATGATTTAACATGTCTTTGTTCACTGCTGTCCTTCCATCTCTTCCATTAATATTTGTTTTTTCTCCTTCATGCTACAGCAATACTGCTGATGATGCAACCCCAGACAGTCGTTTCTCTGTAATAGCTTTAGACACGACATGCTTTATGTGCATTCCAAAGCAGCTACCACAGGCTTTGCTCCCAAAGTCTGTATGTGTGAGAGCTCATGAAAATGAGGAGTTTTCTTAAACTTCAGGGATGTATGTAATGTACAGAGCTAAAAAAGAATGGATCAAAGAACTAATGCAGCCATAATAGAATTGAAGGCAGGAGTGAGAGACTTTCTTGCTAGATACAACAAATTTATTTGATTCAGTTCTTCGGTGGTAGCTTTTGTGAAAGAGAAACGCAAACACAAGCATAAGGCAAGAAATGAAACATTTTTCCATCGCCATCCTATCATATGTAAAATATAACGGAAACATGGTAAGCAGCAACTTTTGTGTGGACTCACAACCTCTTTCTTGTTATTTTTAATCTTGTTATATTAAAGCAGAAGGAAATATGATTATAGGTCATAATATTAAATATTCTGCTTTTGAAAATTCTCATAAAAGTTAAGAACTTCAGCACTGACTGTTCTGGTTTTACAGATGTTGTAGTTTAATGTGACAAGTAACTCAGCACCACACAATTATTTGCTACCACGCTTTTCTGAATACCTACACACAACCAATGGGATTGCTGTCCTTATGTTAGAAAGTACTTACACACACTGGAATGAACAGGATTGATTTCCTTTCTTTTCCATTATTTATTTACATAAACAAATAAACATTTACATAAACAAAAATAAATTTGCATAAAGTTAGATACAAACTTGAGTCATATCTTTATAAGTTGTGTTCTGTACTACTGCATCTCCACAGTAGAGAGTTTATTTTTGTTTAAAAGTAATGCTGACTGTAGTTAGTTCCTGTTTAATTCAGTCTGTTTTTTATTCAGTTAAAAGCTTTTTGAGTAGCTGTGATTTGGTTGACAGTGTTTCTCCATCATTTGAAGGTATCTCACCATCGTAACCAACAGGCATTCACTTCTTAAATAAATAAGTTTAATTACTCTCTTATGATCAATGATGTACTTAGTAAATTGCCGGTTTTACTATTTTAGTACCATATCTCTGTTTGGCTCTTGCTTGAGAATGTGAAAAAGATTGCTAGATTTATCTGTACATCCTTCCTTATAGTAAATTAAGCTTGAGATACTACTCAGACGCCACTAATTTTTGATAATGAGAAACTGTTCCAGCTTATGATAATAACCAAATGTTCTATCCATTATAAGCAGATGAGAAGCTACTAGGCTTTCCTTTGACATAAAGGAAGTTAGGGTGACTCAACACCGACAGAAGATTAGCTTTGAAACACAGTTGTGACTGTGTACGTATACATAGTAATTCAGAAGTCTAGTTGATAAACTGATTTTCTGCTAATGCGTACATGAGCTTTTCTAAATGAAAAATGCTGTACAAGTGAAATCACTAAATCAGAAACTATTATATAATTTTAAAGAAAAAAAATCCATTACTGTTACCATATCCTGCAACATGGGTTTTAGACAGTGTTCATTCAGGGTTATGATGTCAAACCCTTCCAAATCATTTTCTTGTGAGATGTATATAACTATGACTGAATTCCTGCTTATATAGTTCTTAAAGTGTCCGTGTTCTTCTATTTATTTATGATCTCCTCTAGTTTTTCACCATATTCCTTTCAGAATTTAGCAATATATATATGCGGCTAAACCATACTCTAAACTGTTGCACTGTAGGGAAAAGATTGTGACAAAGAGATAATTTGTTCCTTAAATATGTCATCTCTGTGAACTGTGGTATCAGAGCAATTAGACTGTGACATCAGTAGTATATCCAAGAAAAGGGCTAAACTTTCAAGAAAGGATGATCAGTGATTCAACTGAAAAATGAAACCTATGGCATTTATATCATTGTGATAGGATGGCATTTTTATACAATATCCATTATATAGTTACAAGAATATGTGAAACTAGGTTGAAAGGTATATAACTTTTCAAAAACCTGAACTACGAAAACAATTTCTGTACTTAGAAAATAAAGGAATTGGGGATACTGGAATTTCTTAGATTAATCACATCCTTTTAAATATGGGATCACTGCAGTTTGAGAATTATTTCAATAATATTTTTGAAATCCTTCTTTGAAAGAAATAGAAACTTTGTATTGTGAATATTATTGAAAAATATGAGTTAATTTCTTGCAGAAAGAGTTTTGCTCTCAGATTTGAAATAAGCATTTTGAGTGAATGGGAGGGAAGATATTTTACTTTTTAAAGTATGATATGCATATAGAATTAGAAGGGCTATTTTTTATATTAGCTAGTATGAAATGATTCAACTTTATATATAGTCATGTCTAAAATATGCCAATTATAACTAGTTAGAAGTCACTTTAAGAATACTGAATGAAGAAAAATGCATAATTTCAAACACAATGGCTCATAAGTGCCATGGTGTGTTCTTTTCACTGTGTGCAGTGCACAAGATGTTGAATTATAAAATTATAATTAATGTGTTCTAAGTATTAAATATGCTCTTCTGGCATATTACCGTTATACTGTGGATCTTTTCATAGACTAGCAGTTATATATTTGAATTTTTAATTTGGTTCTGTGGTGATCACCGAGTAGGAGATTTTTGAGCCAAGTTTAAAATGCTGAAATGCCTTTGTGTGTTCCGTGGTGAGGGAAGCTAGTCAAGGTGTTCTTGCATGCCAGCAGTTCCTGCCTCCTGGGTTTTCCTCCTGCAGATGGGTAGGCCTTTGGGAGATGAAGAGGGCAGAAGATGTTTTTGAAGATTGGGTTGCTGAGAGACTTATGAAGTAGCAAGTACTTCTGCCACTACTGAAGTTGATAGTTATATCCCCTGTGAGAAGACTTGAAATTAAGTAGTAAAATCTTTCATTACAACTACTTTACTTATATTTACTTCAACTATGTTTAAAACAGCAACTTAGTTTTTGAATAAGAACTTATATTCTTAAGATTTTGCGTTTTTAAGTGCTTTTGTGTAGTATGCAAGCATGTTTCAAGCTCTTTTAAAAAGCTTTTTTTAGATATTTCTCCACAGTGCTTCCAAAAAAATGCATCTTTTAACAGCTCAATGAAAAGAAATATTTTACCTTTTTAATAAGTATTGGCTATGAATTATCTGCTGTTAAGATTTTTATAACAGACATGCATACTGTTTTTATCCCTGTTAGCAAATACATGAAGCCACTACGTTGTTTGGTATCAGGAAAAACCATACAACGTTAGATTAGGTTTAATTGGTAAATTTCAAGCCTCAATCAGTTTGGACAAAATTAAAATCGTGAGCTCTTTTATCTTCTGTTAGGTGTCCCTAAGATTAGTTGTGCTGGTATAACTTCTAACAATATTAATTTGATGCAGCCTGTGGCAATGGTCAAACTTATTAGAGCTGTATGTTTTTGCATCTCTTCTGGAAAATTTTAGTAGTGAGGAGAATTATATTCTTTACAAATAATTGGAATTTGTTTAAGTCAGAAATACTCAGTTGTTCTTCCCTCAAAAAATCCAGCTTCTGGACTTACATGTCTGTGACCGATCAGATCATCTTACACAGTAGCTAAAATAAACATTTACAACATGAAAATTAGTTAAAGAAATGAGGAAAAATAGAATATTATATAAATGTTGGGAACCCAGTTGATTTGAGAGGAAAATAAGATCTCAGATGAAGAGGATTCTTCTGCTGCATTCTTAATGCTATATAATTAGCTTCCCAACTTTGTTATGTTATTGCTACTTCAGTGTTATCATTTGTTTTTATACTGTTTAATATATATAAAAATAAATGGATATGTAAATATGTTAAAGTAGCTTGAGAAACAACTGTAGACTTAAGCTAACGGGTAGAAATGACAGATATCTGGCTTGGAACATAGAAATACTTTCAAGACCTTTTATTGTTTTTTTACCACCATTACATGCCTTCAGTTTTCTAATACATCTCTGAACACCAATAGGCAGAATTTGGCAGAATCAGCAGCTGAATTTTTTTCTTCGTGACACCACCATGCCTTACATGATTTCTTTTTCTCTTTGTGGCCAATGTATACTGTTAATAATGATTTTGCTGAGGTAGAAAATTAAAAAGTTGTTAGGAAAATATAAACAAATTGTAGAGTGTTGTAGAGAGCTGGACAGGGTTCCGAGCACCCTCATGTAGCTTTAGGTGTCCCTGTTCACTGCAGAGGAGTTACACGAGATGGCTTCCAAAGGTCCCTTCCAACTCAAATGAGTCTACTACTCTATGAGGAAATTTAAATCCTAGACAGGTTGCATTGCAACATTTTCTATGATATCTTTGTGGAAGTACTGAGAAGAAATTCACAATAATGACTTTTGTCTTACGGATGCCTTCTAATTTCCCAAAGATGAATAAGGAACAATTGAGGCTTTTGCTAAAACTAAAGCACTGGTGCTAGTTTTTTCAACACAAAAGTAGCTTTGCAATTTTCTTCCAGGTTTTGATGAGCAGGTTTGAACTCTGCTCTTCCTCTTGAGTCCACTTATTAATGATACAAAATTTTTTAAGGCCAAACTAAACACATCCTTTATGATTTTTTTTATCAGTCTTTTCTGGTATGTTTTCTTTTTTGTTTATTTATTTATTGTTTCTTCGTCATTTATTCTTTTTTCACACCCTACAGGTCAAGCTACATTAGAGTGTCTGCTGTTGACTTACTGTAAAAATATCCTTGAGAAAATGCTTGCTCAGTTGGATTACAGATTTTTTTCAGAAGGGCTACAGCAGCACGAAGTCAGTGCCTCCCAGTGAGATGTACAGAATAGATATTCAGAGTTCACAAGATACTCTCATTAAACTTACTCTGTCAACAAAGTGTCATGGACAGAATCTCAGTGTGGTTTAGGCAAGCGCCACCACTGCTGTTTTTTGTCTGAACGCTTACATTTCAGCTAACCCCTGGGTTTCTAGCCTCTACTCATGAAGTCCCTGGGCTGCTTTTAGAGAGTGTTGCAAAGAAGGTGTTAGATACAAGACGTGCTAGATACAAAGCCTACTAGGCAAGCAGAGGTGTGCTCTGTCTCCCATCGGGAATGACTTCAGCCTGTACATTCTGCTGTTTTATCTAAGAAAATTCTATGTCATCGTGTGATCAGAGTTAACTAACTAATTATCTGTGTCAGTTACAAGTATCTGTCTTACATTTAGGAAATTTTCAATATTCAAAATCATCAGAGGAAACAAAATGGTGTTCTTTTTTTTGTTTGTTTGTTTTGTTTTTTCTTCCTGTGATTACCACATCAGTAGTCATCATTATCTGGAAAGGCAGGGTTCCAGATGTAGTGGAAGCATTTTTGTGTAGGGATACTAAGGTCATTTCTATAGGAACTGCAAGAGGGCATGACTCTTTAATGCAGGGATAGACAATTATGTATCTATTTACATCAGGAGGACTATGTAAGAGAACTTACCTGAAATGTCGTTTTCTGTCTGTGTATCATGAAGACATTCGAGTTTTACAGGGGTTACTTTTAAAGTGAAGTCTCAGTTTTATTCAGGAAAAACCATTTTGTTGAATTATCCAGAGAGTGCAATTACTTCAAAGGAAGATAAAGTTCTTTGTTACTGTCTTCATTAAATCAAACTCAGTACTTGAACCATTCTCAGTATATGAACCATGTTTTTTTTTTTTTTAATTATTTGTTTGTTTCGCTTGAAAACATGTCTTAGAAGTCTTGAATCAGCTTACACAGTAAGAGAATTTTAAGCCTTAGAAGAAAGGCATAAATATTAGCCCTTCAAATCCTGATGCAATGAAATCCATACAATTAAAAGAACATTCAGACTAGCGATTAAAATTTCCATATACTACAAAATAATTTCATTACTTAATTACTTTTTTGTTAATAATCAGTGGATTTGCATTAATGGAAAATCCCATAGATATCTATCAAAATGAAACTTTCAAGGACATAGCTCATTATCAACCAAGCAGTTTTACATCCTTGCATTTGCTATATCACTTCTGCTCTACCCAACATTGTGCAAATACAGTTTAATATCAAACAAACATCTCTTGAAGTGAAATATTTTTTTTTCCTTTTGATTTGCAGTAAAAATAAAGTATTACAAAGGAAGTCTTTGAGATAAAACAAAATCATTATTTGAGAAAACTGATGCCAGGTGAGGCCAAAAGTATCTTCAGGCAAGCAATACTGATTAGTGTTCTTAAATTTTGATAGTTGATAATTCAACATGATTTTTTTGCCATAAGGACTTGAGGGTTTCTGTACAAGTCCTTTGGTTTAACATGACAAGCACATTATTAATTAACAGAAATTAAAAAGAGTGACTTAAACTAACCTCTAGCTGCATAATTTATTAATTTATAGACAGTGAAAATACATCTGGGTGTATGACAAGGAATTAATAATCATGGAAATAATATCACTGAACTTTCATATCAAGGAGACACAGTAATATAGCTTTTGAATTAATGTGCACATTTAATATCCTTACCCCTTGCAATACTTTAGACAAATCAGAGAGAAGCTGATGCCATTAGAAACCTAGAAGCAGAAGAGTACAACTCTTAAATAAAAACCATTACACACACAGTTAATCTGCAAAGGTCGTCTTTCCTTTTCTAATTGTGGATTATGAGTAGTGGAAGGAAACCTAATGTTATCATCTCTGGTTGAATGCCTTGTGATGAAAAGAAGCCAGCTTCTGTGAATGGCTGATGTTTATACCTTATGAGCTCCTACATCTGTCATATTTTTCTATGTAATAGAGTAGGAAATTAATATTTTACTAAACACATGCTTAACTGATAATGATGCTAATAATACATTTTTGTTATTTAGCAGGGGGGGAAATTACCATCATTTTTGTTGTGATTTGCATTCTCTGATATTTGAATCTGTAACGCTTGAATATTCAAATGAATACTAGTGGTTCATTTCCCCTATTTAGATTTGAATAACTCCCTTTTGAGGTACTTTGTCCACCTCAGATTCTAATTTCTAATTAAGAGGTAATGGGAGGGAAAGTATTTTATTTGCTGTCCACGGATGTCTTTTGAGACTGAAATCTTTAGTTTCATGGTCAGAGACTTTGCTTTTGAAGAAGAAGACAGACTGAAATTTCAAACTAATTGCAAATGATAAGGAAATTACTGCTTGAGAAGGGAGGAGAACTTTCTTAGAGTGCTTGTAAACGCAAGTATATTGAATACAAGGAAATGCACTTGAAAAAAACTGGAACAGATCAAGTGACTCCATTCTGTGCTTTTTGATAGAGAGGTTTAATCACAAAATAGGTAATTAAATAATTAAATGTTTATATTATGTAAGACAACTTTTCTGTTACCAGTTTTGGAAATATGTATTAATTTGTCTTTAATTCTTTTTTTCAATTGTAGAGAAATTATAGTTTGAACTTCAACACATGTTCAGTAAGGTTCATGTTAGTTTTAGATAGGCAATCACAGAAGCAATTAGGGATGTTGTCCTGAGGCTCCTTTATTGCAGGTGCAACCATCTGATTGCTGTTTTGTAATTACTGTATGTTCCTAACCACCCGTATGTTTCTGATAGGTTACACAGTGTGCTTCAAGTAAATGAAACCTCCTTTGAAGTTGCAATAACAAAGTAGTTGTTTACGTTAGTCTCAAAACTATTCATTGTTATGATGTTTGCTTTATGACACTCAAAGCTAATGGTGAATTTGTCACACAACTGGTTAAATTCTCAGAAGGAAAGAAAAAAGAGAAAGTTGAATAACAGTGCTGATTAAAACACTGAAACTAGAATTCCTTGAAATATGCAAAAATCTTTAAGTGATTATGGAGGCAATGCCAGCTTTAGGATTTTTGTTTTTGAAGTCTTTGAAGTCTGACTTTGCAGAACAGATTGTGAATCCCTGGCCCATTACACACCTGCAGAGATTTTGGTGTTTTATTTCTCTTGGGTGAAACAGCAGAAGCCCAAACCATGTTAATCACTGTCAGAACCAGTTGTATAAAATGCCTAAATGCAGTGAACCAAGAATTTTATAATAAATTTGACAATACAGTTTTAAGTGTTGTTTTGTTAGGCTTGCAATTTGTTGTAATTTATCACTTAATATAGTACTGGAGGGGAAAAATATCTGGGACCTCCAAGTGATCACTGGGAGGTAATGGTCCTGTATTTGTTTGCTGTTTGAAAGATAAAGCAAGAAAAAATGAAGTGCATCTGGAGAATGTATTTTAAATTAGTAACATTGAAATACACTAAATTCTTCTGCAGATATCTTCTTGGTATGTATATTTTATCTGATATGAATTTTACATGTAATTATAGCATTAGTCACATATTTTTAAAGAAACAGGTATATATTCTATTATCCTTCTGCTATTAGTTTCATCACATGACAGTGTTGGACTTGAGTATTACAGGCATGACAAAAAGTTATAAGACAAGCAGCTCTCAGCTATGTTAAAATCTGCTGTGCTGTTTAATCTTAATTGTTTCAGTATTCATACTGCTCTGTATATGAGTGAATTACTGTGTCATGTCATTTCTGAATGTAGTTTTTAAGCAAATTAAAATATAAGTAAAAACATATTCAGAAGGTTTTTTTTTTCTGGAAAATAAATTGTTCTATTTAGGTTATTTTCAACAAGGGAATGACAATGCTGTTATATAATGATACAGTCAGTTCCACTCTGTTGCTGTATATGCATACACAGTTCTTATCTTGTGAATTCCTAAGTTACTACATCACATCTCTGAGAACAATAGGATCCTCTGGAACAGGTTTAACTGATAACACAGATAAACCATGAGCCATTCTAGCAGAATTTAACTTGCACATGTTTACACAGATGATTAATGTAAAACACAATAGTACTAGTTTATCCCAATGGAACTACAATTTAATAAACACATATGAAGTATATAAATTAAACACTTTAAACACTTAAGTGAATCTTTGCAAGATTAAATTTCTAATTTGCTTCTTCCTCTGTCATTGCTTTTGTCTGTTGACTGCAGATTTCAAATATTCTTCCTTTGTTCCCACAGTAAAGTTTCACTGCTTCCAACATGGTGGCAGTGGAACCGTTGACCACAGAGAGTTTGCCTCTATGTCTCTGTTTGTTGTTCCCTCCTGCTGTGACAATTTCTTCCATCACCTAGCTCCATTGTGTTTGGTTTGAATCCCTCTGATAGCTTTTGTCATCATCCTGCTACCTGGATGGGGAAGTCACTGAACCAGGCCATTGGCAATAGATACAAAGGACCATGACACCGTTTCAAAGGTCATTGTAGCTCCTGCTTTGAATTTGTTTCCGGCTTTTTTATTTTGGTGTTTACTTCAGTTGCTTATCCAAATGGTAGCTCTAATCAGGTTTTCAGCTCTAATCAGGTTTTCAGAAATAAAAGTTTTCTAAAATTTATTTTCAGTTGGGAATGTTAAAACAATTAGAAGAGAAATGTAAGTTTTGAGGAAAGAGCACATATGATCTCTTCGGGAGTGAATTGGAAGGAAATTACTCAAAATGTGCACTTGAAAGATAATGTCAGGTTGGATGACTGTCTTGATATTTTTTTTTTTTTTTTTTTTTTTTTTGAGATAGTCTTCCCAGTCACAAGTGCAACGACTTATATAATTATCTTGGCTGTTGAAAGATGGTGTGAACTGCAAGGCTGATAAAAAGTGTTTTTTTAATTATTAAAATTCACTGCTGTTTGTCACGCGGGTCATTTCCACACTGTGTCCTGAACACTGCTTTGAAATACATATAAATGATTTCTTGCATCTTGCTATGACTGTGAAGGATATGGTCCTTTCGAAAGGTGGTATCTATCATGGAAAGGTGTATCTATCATAATGCCCAGTGGATCTGTAAGAGTAATGAAGCAGAATCCATCACTCTTCAAAAACTCAGACAAATCATTCATATGGAGCCATAGTATTACTTATGACATTTAACAGTTTTTTTTTTCACTGGAAGTAACTTACACTTTATGTCTGAGACTTTTTACTGTGAGCATTCCTGTGATGTCCAAACTCATGAATTTAGATAAAAAAGCAATGTAGGTTGAACTTCAAAGGCAGATGTGTGGACTCGCTTACTGGATTCGTTAATTATTTCTTTATATCAGGATTATTGTCCAGTAACACTATGTTTTTGTTTTGTTTTGTTTTTAATTAAAACAATGATAAGAAAAACATATTTCTAAGAAGCTTTATCCCCATGAAATGCTTAACTTTTTAGACTTTGTTTTCCCTAATTTATTTTCTTGACTTTTGAATTTTTCTAACTTCTATGATTCCTCGAGGGAGTGAAAGAGATTATTCTAGAGAAATGTTTGCAGAAAGTGCTTAATTTATCTAACTCAAATCCTGGAAGAACCAGTCCCCCTTCACTAAGAGCTAGGAGAATCCACCATACATTAACCATTGCTAATGATTAGTCTCTTGTCTCAGAAACATGACCACATTTAACTCTCAGTCAGTGGCTCCCTTCAATCTCATCCATTATTGTGGCTTTTAATATCTTCTTCCGTTGAGAGACAGGTGCTTTCTAAACCTGTAATACACAACCAAATCTATCTGTATGTGCTCACAACAAGGAAATATTTGATTATTTATTACATTTTTACATGCAAAATCTTTAGTCATTTTTCCTACAATAGTGAGACCTACTCTTCCTTCATTCATAGTTAGACTAGTGAATGTAAGTACTTTCAGTGAAGCAATGACCTAACAGAGCAATAGTTTAGGTAAATCAGTTATTACAGTAGCATGTGATTTGATATGGCTGTTTCTTTTTGCAATTTTGTCTTAACACAAGAAAGACGTTCTATCTTTGATGAATGAGGTTAAATTGAAACAAGTTCTGGAGATAGCAACTTCAGTCTGGTTCCCTGTTCACTTCTTTGTATCTACATGTGTCTCCCATTATGTGTTTGGTTTGTTTTTCTTGTGCTGTATCTGCTGTACCCCTGTGATAAGGTTTCTTTATGTTTGTTTATTTTCTGACGAATGAATTCTAAGAGTCATTGGAAGTCAAACAGCAGTCTTGTTTGAAAGTGTCTTGTCTGAAGTATCCTTTGGTGACCCTGCTGTTCTGTTGTAGTTTGACTTTAAATGATCCCACAAAAGAATTGGATATCTATGTGAACAGCTGGTTGCCTTAACCATCTTTTTCTGAACCTTTCTGTATTAGTATCTGTCACCTTGGAAAAAATGAAAAACAACTGCATGTTTATGAAGTATGCATATAAGCTAGGAAGTAAGAAAGTATACATGTGTTCTAGGAAGTAAAAGCTCCTTAGGCTCTATTAGCAGTAAAGAGATAGGGAGAAGGGCCATAGAATAATCTGGAGTTTCTGATCTAGGTTCCTCCTCAAGAATCTTCTTTTATTTTCCAAATGGGACTCTTTGTGTATTGGTTATATAAGGGGAACACAGAGGTTCATTTCTCCAGAATAATCTTTAAGTTGGCACAGTACTGGGCTATGGAACTCCTTGTTACTGGTTTTTGTAGATGACAAAAAGTTTACATATACATAAAAAGCAACAGTTGGGTTAGACATGAAGAAAATCATTTAGGGCAATCAGATGTGAAAATACCAACTCTAGCACAGGGGATCCTTGAATGATACTTTTCTGCAGGATACCAGAAAATTCTGAAAAATCTTAATACTTGCTTGTCCTGATCCTGTGCTCCCTCCTCCTCAAACATCTTCTGTTTACTGATGATAGCTGGCTTTATAACATGAGCTAGTTGTTTCTATGTTCTTAGAAGAAATTACATTACTTACTTTTGTAGAATAATACCAGTGTCTTTTGGCTTCTGCAGGATATATATATATAAGCCATATATATATAAAAAAGCCTATATTTTAAAAAGATTACGGTCACTTTTTGGTGTTGACTTAATTAATCTGCTCTCATAATTTTTATATTGGTACAAAAATCTTGAGGATAGATGGAAATCAGCTTCCTGAATGCATGTTATTAATTCCTGCATCACACTGAGTTATACTGCAGCTGTTATATTATTATGTGGGTACTTCTTAAACAGGTAACTAAATGGATTCCAGAAAAGAAAATGTTTTGTTTGTTTTTAAAGCTTTTACGCGGACTTGTGGTCTGAAAGAACAGGTGAAATAAATGTGAAATTGATACATTCAATGTTTTCAGCATATTTTGTACATGAGCCTGGTCTCATAATAATCAATTCTAGCTATTTCTTCTCTTACACTTCTGTAGACTCTGTTACAATTTTAATTTCTCATTCGCACATACAATGTTGTATGTGTTTTCTGGTGCATATGCCTGAAATTTTGCATGTCAGTAGCAATCTGTAATGTCTGTGCGACTGGGCATCCTTTATTTTCAGTGGTTAGTTTTAGATGTGACCAATTCTTAGCACTACCAAAGTTGACTTGTACTCTCTGCTTGCCAGAAACAAATTGTTAACAAGTAATTAAAAAGTGTATTCTTTTAAAATATATTAAGCCTTTAAATATGAAAAGATCACTTGTTTACAGTATGATGTGTAAAAATAGAATTGATTTCATTTATTCTGAGTGAAGTAATACATATTAAGGAGTCATCCAACTGAAGATAATTTAAATATATCACCAAATATATTTCATTTAAGAATTCTGACTTTTTAGTATGATATCAAAGTAATTATTAAAATACCATTTTCCATTTTTACCACGTCTTGAATGCTGTTAGTGCTCAAATTTCTTCCATGCACTTGAGTTTTGCCTTATATTTCTAAGAGTATTGTTGAGCCGTGACAGAAAGGCTGTTTTGCCCTTCACAGGCCACTACCTCCTGATAATTTCATTTTATCTTTAGTGCTTGTGTACAAGAAATATCACACAAATGTGGTGATCCTTTGGTTATTGTGTCTGAGTGTTTGGGCCGAGGCTGTTAGTGCAGCAGAAGAGAGGGGATGACCCCTGCACAGGGGACACCATGATGTGAGGCCCTCGGATTCCTGCCCTTCCAATAGATTGCACACATGGCCACACTAGTACGCTTTGGAACCTGCCTGTGCAGTTTTCTGATGGTGATAATGACAGAGTGGTTGGTCACTTTGATACTAACGCTGTTTTACTGATTCCTCAAGAAAATGTGTGACATTGAAGTAAGTTGTCACTCACTATTTGGAACACAGAATGCCTATTGATTGCTGTTGAGAGAAAGGAAGGCTGCAACAACTTGCCAATTTACATGTAGGCAGTTCAGGGAAGAGAAAAAATGCAGATATAAACCCTGTGGGCTAGTTGCTTGTAAACAATATGTTTGGGCTATGTATAGCGTTGTACAAGAGAGAGTAGAACGCAGGCATTCTCACTTTCTTTTGTTCCTCTTAATCCCTCAATAAGCTATTGCATTATAAAAGTGCTGTTGATGTAGATGAGTTGCAAGAGCTAAACATACGTCACTATACACACTGAGACACATATTCCTGACACTGTTTTTCAGAACTAAGAATGGACAATGTATGATATGGTGTTGACGGTTTACAGGCTGGTCCGGCCCGGTTCCATGACTAGTGGGACAGAGGGATTTCGCAAAATCCACACCTCCAGGAAGGCAAACAGGGGACTCCAAAATAATTAAAGACAGCAGCAATGATCTGAGGAGAAACTAATTTACTAAACATAGTATCGGAATGTAAGATAACACACTATAATACAATATAAATCAAAATAATCGAGAGAAAGATTGCTCAAATGCTGTTAGGCCTTACTCTAATACTGAAGCCTTGTGTGCAGTCGGGAGCAGCAGCAGCAGCAGCCAGATCCAACAGGGAACACAGCAGGATCAGAAGAGCGTGGGTCAGATGACCTGCATCCTTGTATCTGTTCCCTTGAGCAGGAATGATAACAGTACTCGAAAAGGCTCTTGGGGAATGTAGTTCTTCTTTTCCAGATACATGAAACTAAGGTATTTGCTCCCAGTACACTGCATGATGTTGTGATGTGGAATACTGATAACCAAAAATCATAAAACCATGACATATGGAAAGTTTTGTATGGTTCTTGAGGGAAAAAGTGGAAACTATCATTGTGGCTGTGTGATCAAATACATGTCAAACTAGTACTTCCAATTTGAAAAAATAAATATCAAAACTTTAGGAAAGGAAAAAGAACAGTAAAATACAAAGTCAACACAAACTCCACCCATCAGTTTTTTGTTTTTTTTTTTTGGTGAAATAAAAGCTTCACAACATAAATAGCTTATAAAATAGATGATACATACATCTTGCAACCTTGAACTAAATATTAAACATTGAGTAGATAATATATTAAAGCTCTCAGTCAGGGATTTTTTTTTTTTTTTTTTTTTTTTAATGTACTTTCTCCCTTACGCCCCCTTGACACGCTATAATAATGAACAAGTTATTTAGTTAATGAAGAAAGCATCCTGTATTTAAAGATCTACATATTAATGTGACCTTCCTTTGTTCATTGCTGTTAATATTTATTGCCTTTTCTTGTTGAGATTTTATTTAGTGTTCTGTGACAAACAAGAGTATGATTAGTGAAGCCGTAAAGTTCTCATGGTGGCTGCCTGTGTTCCCAAGATAGCAGCATTAGTGTCTGCAGAAGCAGTTAATGCTGTTTATCATTAGTGACAGAGGCTGGGAAGGACCTTCTGTGGCTTTTATCTTTCACCTTGCCAGCAGAAGTTGATGAGCTTTGTGATTTAAATGCATAGGTACTATTGTAATATTTGTATTCATTTCACATAGACAAGTGCACAGGTAAACGAATCTTGTTGATTGAGGTTAATTAAAACCATATTACTATAGAACTGGACTGCCTATGAATGAATATACTTGGAAAAAACAGCTACCAACATTTTATTTATTTTGCTCTGTGATTAAAACATTTTCAGTATGTGTTCAGCAAGACTACATTAGTATTCTATAGCTGCTTTTCTATTTTTTTTTTTTTTTAATTGTAATTGCACTTAATTTTAGGATTTGTTTAGGAAATATTGAGTTTAGAATCTTGAACTCTACATCTCACAAGTACATTAAAAAAAAAAAAAAAGAATTTTAACTACTTGTTGCAATGGACTATACCTAGGAAAATACTCAAAATGTCTCATAGAATTGTATGCCTTATGCAGCTTCATATTCTGGGCTTCTTTTACATCTACACATTTGTGTATCTTGCATCCATTTCAGTTCCGTAAGAAATTATTAGATATTCACCTTGACCAGTATTTAACTGCTTACATGACCGTATCTGGAAGATTGATCATAAACACTGTATTGCTAAAAGCACATTGTGCAATTGTACTTAGAGGAAAGTCTGGAATTTTTTTGAACCTTGTATTTTACTTCTAAAACTCCATTTCCACATAAAGCAAGATGCGTATCTGCATTTCAGAAAAAGGAAAAAAAAAAAGAAAAAATGTCACTGGGAATGAAAAGAATAGCACATATGCATTTATATTAAAGCAGACCTTTTTGAAAAACACTTCAGAGTGAAGTCTAAATGAAACAGTCACTCAGGACTACAGTACAAAAGAAGTTCAACTGCTAACTTGCCTATGGTTGTTAGACTGGGAGAAAAGGAGATTTTATTGGACTCTACCACTGTAGTAACATCAAAAGGGGGAAAATGATGTGTCTGAAACTGCAGGAAATGTTCCAAACCGAACTCCTTATCAAAAGCTAAGAGCTAGAGCCACAAAACCTTTCTGAACTGAACCTTAAGCAGAGGGAATACACCTGTGACATCAGAATTTAAACACTGATGTGGGTACTAACTACGTGAGCAACTTCTGTCAGTGCCCAGGTGTGAGATAAATTGCCCAGGTATGGAATCTGCTTTATACAAATTCTATTTTTCTGACAATAGTTATCTCATCATTTTATTTTTATTTTTAGATATTTATTTTTAAGTTTTGGTGATTTACAAGCATTTATGGTTTGGTGATTATAAGAATTTAATGTAATACTCTTTTTCCCAAGTATTTTAAACTGGTTACAGATGTGTTATTTTACCTTATAATTAATGTTATCTGTAAGATTTTGATCTCCAGTGGCTACTTTAGCAATCAAGGGAAAAAAGAATAGAACAAATTCATGACTGAAAGAATTTCTCATGTATTGAAGCGGCAGCTTTGTAATAATGAAGGTAAATGATAATG
>PPHD01001853.1:9685-28424 GCA_002909625.1 Bambusicola thoracicus
TTTTTTTTTTTTTTTCTCTGTAATTTAAAATAGCTTCTACAGCCTGAACTTGACTTGGTAGTCAAGTTGACTTGGTTTGTGTTTTCATATTACTGATTATTATATTTTATTTGTTCCTTTCCCACTTTCTATTAAAGAAATTGATTCTGCAAGGACAAAAAAAAAAAAAAAAAAAAAAAAAAGACAGAAGGGGAAACACTCACACAATGCAATTCATACAAAAGTGCTGTAAGTGGCTCATTTAGATATAGTTGTGACATATGGGCCAAATTAAGACTTTAAATAGTGCAATACATCTTTTAATGCAAAAGAAAGAGTATAAATGGGACTCAATTAATGAGCGGAAAATGTAAAAGACATACTGGAAAAGCTATAAATTGCTTACTAAAATAAACCAACAAAATTAATAGGTAATGACTCTTGTAGCTCGCTGTCATGTTCTTTTAGCCACAACATCCATCAGAAAAAATACATGCTTACACCGTTATTTTACTTACTGAAGTCGCATGAGTGAACACTGATGAGGATAATTGTAAGGCTTTTCAAATTGCCAACAAAGAAGTATATCAGAACTTTGGATAAAAAGAATCTTGATTCTTCCATCCCAATGTATTCATGCCTGGTTGCCTTCTTCTGAAACAAGGCATATATTGACAAGCACTTGAACCCTCAAGGTGAGGGGGTAGCTTCTGCAGATGGATGAGCAATGTCAAAGAAGGCAGCCCAACAATGGGAGAAGGAAAAATATAGAGAAGAGGGGAAGGAAAAAGTCTCTGTTGCAATTCACTGGCACTAATTTTCTTTCCAGGGCACAAGGCAGTGGAAAGTGTTATTTTCTTTCCTATTACTATTGATGCTACCACATATTACTGTCTTGTAAGATAAATAATTCACTTCAGGCTTTATCAATATTATTTCTTAACTCTGTTGGTTTTGACACACTAGTATAAAGATATTTTTCTTGATACATTATTAATTTCTTCTAAGACAGTCTAACCAAACTTTCATCCAAGACTCTATCAATTTTAATATTAACTTAGATTTAATACATCTTTTTAGTTATGTTTTTATCTGGTTTCTGCCATAACTACATTTCTGTTTGTTTCTTTTACTTTCTTTCATGATCACTGATCAAGGTTGCTAAAGTGCCCTCATAAAATGCCCTACAAAGTGTCTTCTCTATGTCCTCAAATGTTTTCAGCTTCTTTTTCCCTGTGAGTTCTTTTCATTATTTGTGTGTTTTACTTTGAAAATGGTCGTACACTGATATTTTAAAGGACAGGAGAAGAAGACAGAAATTAAAACAACCAAAATGAAACACTAATACAACCTATATTCAAACTGCAGACTATGATTGAAAGGATCCTTAGTCTAATATTCAGTAACTGATGGAGGAGGTCTCTATAGAGAGGAACTATGGACTCTGGCGTTCAGTAAGCTGATGACAATAGACGATATCCTTCTTCAAAACATTTCAGATTTGAATACATCTGCCTTGCTCCAATTTATAGGAGGGAGAGGAGGTTCTTTGATATATGTATACGTGGCGTGAGATTAAGAAACAGCAGTTCAAATGTTGGTCCGACCAGTTTATTACAAATCTTAATAAGGGAGATGGGGAAAGGGCAGATGGACACTATTACGGATTGGGGTGATGGGGAAGGGAAGGCAAGTGATTGAAAAGATAGGAAATAGAAGCAAGGAGTCTTTCTAGGTACAAATTAGGGTGATGGGGAAGGGAAGAAGGGCAGCAGAAAAGATAGGAAATAGGAGGAAGGAGTCTCTATAGGAGGGAAGAGGGAGATAGTCACCACCTTGGGTCCAGCGTGGCTCGCAGTTCAGTCGTTGATCTTCAGTAGTGATGAGTCATCGGGCATTGTTGTTCTGTTGACAACGGTGTCCACGGTGATGACGATGACGATGGCAGTACAAACTTATTTATAAGTCCAAAGTGGTTGAGTCAACTCTCCTTGGAGTGGCAGCTACTGGCTCTGGGATCTCATCAGAAATTTCTTTGTTACCATCTTCTGGGCCTTGCCAGCAGATAAGAGGGAGCAGGGATGCCCATCTGCATCCTGTTTCTCACAGGGCACTATGGTGCCATTCCCCAATTTTCCCACACCAAGCTGGGGCTATTAGACCAGATCTTCCACCAGTAACCGCTCCTGAGCACTCTCTTCTGGAGGCAAGCAGCACTGGAGGAAGGTGCTTTCAAATGTCAAAGTGATGTTGATTGTCACATGGTAGCATCCATCATTTGCCACCTCCATAAATCAGTTAAGAGTCTTTATCACAAGAAATACCTCAGGAAGCAAGCTTTGAGACAGAAGACAAAGAAGGGTTCTCACAACATCTTTTCACTAAGATTCTCTAAAGCAGAAATAGGGAGGATTGAGAAATATGGCCACTTAGGTTTATTCCTTTTATTATAACTGCACAAGCCTGAAATGTTCTCTCTGTAGTTTATCACAACACATTTGCTTGTGATATCTTGCTTTAGTCACATTTTAACATATAAAGCAAAATTGCCTTTCTTGGTTTGATCTGGGAGCTGTATTCAACCCAATAATAACAAAAAATAGATTTGGGCATTCACACAATCTCTGGGATAAATAGTGTAACAATTTAGATACAAGTTGGCAGCATGGAAAATATGATAGTGAGCCATCATTGAATTGAGAGTGAAATTCTTGAAATTTTAAATGAAATGAAGATATCATGATAAAGACAACACTTCAGGAATATGATAAGTAAATAGGTAAAGAACGTTACATCTGAATACTGTTAAATCACTAATGCAGTAAGAGCATATTATAGATAGGGCAGTCTTTACACAGAGCCAATAAAAAGCTTATCATACAGAATATTTTGAAACACCTACACAGCTATTGTGGTGTTTTATAAAGACATTAATTGTGGCAAGGCAGTAAATTACAGTATATCACTTAAAAACGTGTAGTATTCTAAAATCTGCTAAGAAAGTAGATAAAAACAAAAGATATACATGAAAGAATGTGAAGAAAGTTCACAGTGATCATCATGGTAGTAATAAATAAATAAATAAATAAATAAAAAAGAACCTGATTCTAAGCCTTACAGTATGACGTCAGATACCAGAAGAATATACATATCTTTTGTCCAACAGTGAGAATAGTCAAGTACTATTTCTTCACTGGGATAGTCACTGGGATAGGAATGATTGACATAGTTAACAATTTTATGTAATAAGAAAAGGCTTGAGGGTTATAGAGGTCTAAATACAAAATGGAAGTTCTACCGTTCTAGAGCAGATTATTCAAACATCTGCCAGTGATATTTTAAGTTCAGTTGAGACTGTCTTTGTGCAAAGGAAAAACCTAATACCATGGCAAGGTCCATCCCAGTCCTCATTTCCTATGATTCCAGAGTTCTGGAATCTGGTCATCCTAATATCTTTTATTTCAATATCAGAATGTTGCCAAAACAATTTGTTTCAAAAATCAGTTTTCAAAACTACAATAATTAGCCAATTCTTCTACTTATTATTTTATTACCCATCAAATTGACACTTAGAGATTGATTTACACTGACTAGATGACTCTAGTCAGATTTTCAGTTTTCAGTAGTTTTTAAATCCAATAATTGAAACATGGATCGACTTTTTTGTTTTGTTTTCACTTTACCCCTCTGTTCTTCTCTGAAATCTTTTAAATCTTCTGTTCTGTTCTTGTCCTTGCCCCTTTGGAAGCTCTCAGATAGCCTGGCATAAAAGCTAGCAAAGATACTGATTTTGGTTTGCACTGTTGACTATGGCAGATGGACTTCATTTAAAATCTTAGTCAATTACAACATCTTTAAAAATGTAATGCTTTCCCTCTTTTCTAGATCATGAAGATGGTCAAGAAAGGGTTGAGTTCCACTGTTATGTTTATATCTAATCTCCGTATTTGAAATTCAGTGATACAGACAAGCAATTCTGGATTAGTATTAAATTATAAACATCCCTACGGCTTCAATCTCTGGTCAGATAAGAAAATACACTTTTAGGAACCTGTCAATTAATATGCCATTTACTTCTACACAGAATTAACTAACAATGTAAAGCCATCCAAACAAAAGAACAGTCTGCAAAATTTGTTCCACATATTCACATAAATACATATATTTTTACATTAAATACTTGAGAATGAAGTACTGATGCCAGAGTATGAGGCTAACCCTAAATATGCAGTTTTGTCAATATTAAATAAAAGACATTGCACAACTTCAAATGCTTGTTTTTCTTGAAGATAAATTGATTGTTCCATTTACAGAATATCCTAAAGTGCTTTACATCAGGAAAAGTTACTAGCATAGATATCTGAGTGAATTTTTGCTTCACATTGGATTATTGTTTGTGTCATCCCAATAGATATATAACTCCTCTACATCATATTTTCATTAAGATTTAATAGTTTGTTCCCAATTATTTAGAATCTTTTTTCTTTGCATTTTTTTTTTTAATAGTAGTAGTTGCAACTACTTAAAATCATATTTTAAAAAATAATGCACCTCAGTGACACATACTGGAATGCTCCTGAACTGTTAGCAGAGCATTACTTAGGAAAGAATATCATACAGAGGTTGGAGTATTCTCTATTTTTCATGTGGTTGTATAATAAGAAGTAACATGACAGGCAAGGAGGAAGAACCTTGAAGTGGTAGCTACCTGCCTAGAAATGAAAAATTGAGGGAAAGGAGTTGAGTGACCTTGCTCTGTCATATGTGTCATACTCCCAGATCAATGATCAATTCTAGCAGGACACAGGCAATTGCCTTAGTGACCTCAACTTGCAATTGCTGGTGGGTGTCAGTTAGTGCTGTAAAGAATAAAAAGAAGAAGTGGACTGGTGATAAATAAAAGAGACTGAAGGGGAGAAAAAAAAAAAAAAAAAAAAAAAAGTTTGAAAGAAATCTCCAAACAGTATGAATCCTTGGAGAAGGGCTGTTGGCACAGCATGTGCTATATTTCTTGATTTTCTTTCTCTGTGTGTGTGTGTGTGTATGTAATTTCATGAAGTTTTAGTCTGATGCTGAAAAGTATGTTTCACATTAATGTATGGCCCCCCATGCTTTATGAATTGTAATAATAGGAATGATTCTGATGAAATATTGGATTCAGAACTTAAACGTCTCTAACACAGAAATAAAAAAAAAAAAAAATAGCTAAGCAGTGAATGAACAGCAATGCTGTGCAAAGAAAAGGAAAGTTGCTTTGCAAATTGAGAAGAGATCATATCAGATACAAGATGAAATAGCCAAACTATTTCATTCTGGGTTTGAGTTGATTGTGTTTCTTTTATACTCCAAAAATCAGACAGAGAAGTGAATTACTAGCTTTATCCTGAGTTCCTTCATGATCTAATCCATTTGTTGTGGTTTTGAAACAAATCAGAAACCCTAACATATCTTTAATTTGCGTCCTATTTAAAAATCAAAATGGCAACCAAAGAACATCTAAAGGTATGCACATTTAATTGCTTATTCTGCCTAAATTAAAAAGTACCACAAAATGAGTGATCTAGTTTAATAAATTACACTGTGATGATAAAATTTTTACAAAGATATGAAGATGTAAATTTAGCTATAAAGATGCATAAAAAGATGAGACATAAAGATGAAAAAACAAACCCCACATTACTTCTATAATATAGAAATTTTTCTTTCCCATGTTTGCTTGTGCAAAATCTCATGGGTCAAATTAGTAGAACTTAAAAGTCACTGATAAGCCATATTTTAATGTCCAAGACATTAATAGTTTAAGATCCTAAAATCCTCTTTATTTGCAGTTCTCTTTAATGTGAATCACAAATGTATGCCTGGTTTTTCAGGCTTTTGAACACAATGTAGGAAAAATTTTATTTCAACATAAAGAAAATCTTCCCACTTGAACATCTTATATTGAACAAAATATCTATATAATTGTGCTTGCTCAATATAAGCATAAAATACCATACATCCATACTGGGTTTCTTAAGCAAGCAAATATGAATCAGTATGAGCAAGTGCTATAGTCCAGTTCTAAAATGTTCTTACTGGTGATACGTACATTATGTCCTGTCACTGGCTCTTCTCTCTAGTGGTTATTCCTTCTTTTTCTACTCTCAGTGGATACAGACATCCTCACGCAGTAATGGAAGATTATGCCCTCTGCTGAGCAGTACGTATCTGCCCTGAATCCATCTGAGCCAGCTAGGGGAAAAGATCACAATCTATATTCTCACTGCATTGACAATGGTACTTGCATTCTCACCAAGCAGGCAATAGATTTCTAATTTTTTTTTTTTTTTTTAATGACCTTTACTCTGCTTGTGAGTATTACAGTGACATCCTGCTCTGTATTCAGTGCCGTCGCAAACCATATTTTGTCTTATTTAAATAAGAGCAATTGAAATAGATTAGCTACCAAGACCATGGAAATATACAGACACACATAGACATGTACATTCTATATACATACACATATGAACACCTATTTACATCTGTAAACTAATGCTCCCAAGCTCTATTACCACTTCCTGTAAACAGGATTTTCAGATTTCCAAACAAACATCAGTTTGTTAAAAACACAGTTTAAAGGTTATAACCAATGAATCATGTGGAAGATGACTGCCTTTGTCATGAATACAGACTGTTATCAATGCAAGCAGGCATATGGCTACATTCACTTTGATATACACCACTGGGCTTTTCTAAAAATGTAAACCTGTTTTCCCAAGACAAAATAAGTTGCAAATACAATAAACCAAACACTCATTGTATAATACAAACAAATGGTGTCAGGATCTTGCTAAAGAAGTAAAGGCTCCATAAGCTATAGCTTTTGCCTTTCCTGAAATATAGACTTCAAAATCTGAAGGGAAAAATAAAAACCTTTTTCTGGCTGAACAGAAGCAGCAGCAAAGGTGCAGCGGTGGGGGAAAGAGCAAAGCCTGCTGGTGTGAAGGTTCATTCCCACCACTCCCACATAAAAAAAAAAGCTCAGCAAATAGTGGTAGGTGTCACCCTGACAAGGAAAATGGCAAGTGGCCATCTCAGTTCTGTTTGTAAGTTTCAGAAAAGTCAAGCTGTTTTTCCCACTCCATTCAGCATGTTTGTGAGTGCCTGATTTGTTGAGAAGACAAAAACGAGCAAGAGCTCCAGAATTCAATAGAAGGTCAGAATGGCAATCTCTTTTGCCTGGTCAGACTTCCTTTTATACCATGACATCTGGTGCTAATACCAGAACAAATTAGAGCAATTCAAACCACCAGCAGGGGAAGGAGGGCTTTCTGTTTTTCATATAGCAGAGCTACAAATTTGAGGACAGGCTCCCAGCAACTCAGCATAGCAATAGATTTGTGACACTTGTTTTACAGATTCCAACTGCAACAAACATAATCAGTGATTAAGTTAAAGATGTCCATCCTTCAGTACGCCTCCCACAAAAGGAAGAGAAGAAATAATCATACTGATGAGTTTGTGCTTCATTTTCAGCCTGTTAGAGAACAAAGCACTAATAGAATGGAGGAGGCTCCCTGCAGAAGGCATGGAGTGGCTCCCCTTCCCCCATCTGGCATTTTAATATCTGTGGCTAATGGAATTGCCTTTTTTTTTTTTTTTTTTTTTTTTTTCCCCTGTATTCCAGGAAGTAGTAACACATATTTTCCTTACAGATAAGGGCATAGCCTCCTTAGTCTATCTGCCATGTTAAGTAGTTACTAATAGCAAGTAATTCTGAATATTTGGCCATTCAAGCTATACTGTTCATATTCTTCCCCATTTCCTCTTAAACTTTAATAGAATTAAATTCCTTCTACCACCCACAAATGGGTGAGCTGCACAGTTAATACATCTTCTAGGTACATTACCTGCAGGCAAAACAGGGTTTTAAACATGTAATCTGTACTTGTTAGTGGTATTCTCTTGAACAGTAAAACAATTTGTTGTGTCAAATTGGACTGAATCTCACTTTCAGGGGATTTCTGCAGCGTTTATTGTTAAAATATTTTCTCTGTAAGAATTCAATTTTCATTTTGATTGTATGAACTTGCTTTACAGCACACACCTTGCTGTGATCTTTCATTCAAGCAGAAAAAATGGATCTTGATAAAGCTGGCCAAAATTTTATGTGCAATACCACGATCTCTTCTCTTTTAATAAGAAACGTCAGTGTCTTAGTTCCTCGTAAGTTATGCAGTATTAACTGCTAGCACAGTACTAGTAAAAATCTTCCCTTCAGGCATAAATCTCACTCTCAGTCTGAGACCCTATGTTTGAACCATATCTCTGACTCTAAACTTCTGGGCTGATGGCCTTCAGATGATGCCTTTCACTTGTGATACTATTATGTGGACATCAAATCCATTGCAGATTCTCTCTCAAACTGTAGATTGTTTGACTGACTGTACCACTGCTGTACACTTATAGAGGGCTCCATCAGAGATTTATGATATAAAAGTAAGCTTTTAAAAGTAGTTCTTTAAAAATACAGTGAGTATCCTTTAAACAGGGTTAATGGCTTGATATGGAAAAGCTGCACTCAGTGCACATTGAGGATTGAAGGGTTGAAGGATTTAAACACTGAGTTCCAGTGACATTGTAAAATTAATCCATCACAAATCAAAAACTAACTGTCCTGACTCTACCACTAATAGCAACTTCTATATTTTCTGGTGTTTTTTTTTTTTTTTTTAATTTGTTTGTTTGTTTGTTTCTTTCTTTCTTTCTTCCTTCTATAACCTTGGAGCAATCCTTAATTTTCCAGAATTGTGATCTCATGAACATAACATCTATTACTAATTTAGTTCACAGGAGCATGGTGCAAAGTTTCCACCCTCTGTGTATTAGCTGTTATCTACTAGTGTTTTCTCCTTACATCATCTGCTTGCAGACATGATGCTGTTTTGCCAGCACAACCCTTGATACTTGAGGGCATCAGTCATCAAAAAGATCAACAGTCTTTTTAAAATCTTTCTTGGATATTGGAAAATGTTTCCCCATCATCTAGACTGTTAGAAAAAAAAATATTTCAGCACTGGTTATCCAGAAGAATTCAGATACCCTTTAAGATGGAGGCAACATTGTGAAGAGATTATTACTTGTAGAAACTGCAATTTGAAACACTGTAATTATTTTGTTGTTGTTCTGCTTTGTTTATCTGCTTTTTATGGAAATGGATAGAATTTCTAAAAAGATGAATGCAAGACCGTCCTGATGGAATTTTATTGTAAATCCCCACTTTATAGCATAATTTTAGGTGCTAATCTATAAAACTACCAGAGCTGATATATGAGACCTAATTAACAGAAATTGCATCAGTTTTTATATAAACAAACAAACAAACAAACAGTGTAACGACAACAGCAAAATCCACAATCAATGTCAGTAAAGCTAAACCAACACTTCTGCCTTTCAATATAATCTAATCATGTCAGGGTAGTATCTTGGCAGAATAAGTCATACTGAGCATGCACTTGGAAACAGAGAGATAAAACATGAGCTACAGATATGACCTTTCTATCCATTCATCCAATGCAAAATGTCACACCACCAAGAGTACTTTAGAAGCCAGTATATATATATTTCAACATATGGGATTAGTATGGTGATGCATCTGAATTATCAACAGCTATATAGTTTATTCAGAATTTGGCAAGCACCAGTAGATTAATGGATTTTGAAAGGGTACTATGGTTTCAGCTTGGTAAAACTCTATGTTAAGGAGGTTACATTTTATTTAGTCCAAGATTTACCATAACCAGAAGTTATTTCAAATGAAATCTAAAAGTAAATGATATAGCTTCTAATGATCATCTCAGTCTAAGGAAGATCATCTTAACATGGTTCATATGGTATATTCATTCATTTACATATCTTCTCTGGACGTACTTATGTAATCTCAGTTTAGGATCGGTGTCAACAGGAATGTAAGTGGAGCTTTAAGAGAGCTGCATTTCACAGAACATATTTTTACCTAGAGGCATTTACTTGATTCCTGGAAAGAATTAATGTCAGTGGATCCTGAGGAGAGAAGCAAAACTATCTAGGATCTTATTCATGATAAATCATTTATGACTTTTGACAGTAGCAATTTCCTTGGAGAAACTATGTTTTAGGATACTTGTTTTGTGTATTTATTTCACATTATGAATGACATTGATTTTACTTCTGCTACAAAGAAACCTACCTCTTCCTGAATATGCTGACAGAATGTGAATCACATTCAAGGTTGATAACGCACTTTTCTGTTAAAGCTGCATGTCAGTCAGGATAGCACTTCATTGAGTTCTTTCATCCATCCTTTCTCCTATCTATTCCCCTTTTAAAATGCTTTGTAATTAATGTAAAACTGGACTAGTTAGGGCAGAGAAGGATCTTGTGACAAGATCGATATCATCACACTCTTTCTAGAGATGAATCAAATTAACTATGAAAAGTACTTTCTACTTTCTCTTTTTATAGCCTTCCACCTTCAGATCTGAAGACAATGAGCAGTAACTGTAATGTGAACCTAAAAGAAAATGGTATGACTGTCAATATTCAAGATTGTCAACCTGAGTAGCTTATTACAACCAGTAAAACAGAAATACAGTTCAACAGCTATTACACACTCAGATGCTGATATTCAAAAGCAGGAACTGAAATAAATAGTGTAATTTATTAAAATAAAATGATTTTTAATTAACTTTTATGTTAATCTCCTTCTCACTGTTTTGCAGAGTTTACTGGAACTTTGTATCTTAAGACATTTTTAGATATATAATTGCTTTCATTGTTTATAGTGAATATATTTCTAAGAATGTCTTCCAAGATCTCACTGCCATTATTTACTTGGAGTGCAATTTTCTCTACGAAAAAATATAAGCTATGTGCCTCTGCATATGAAAATGCTTTTCTTATTCACTAGGATGAATAGCCAGGGCTACTGTTCAGGTAAAGGTAAAGGCTTGCAGAAAGGCAAGATAGAAAACCTCACCTCAGAGACAGGTCACTGTTCCAAGGTTAGAAATAATTCTCCTCTCACACTTAGGACTAGGACAGTTGAGTTTTTTTATCTCTAGTGAAGGGAAACACATCTGCCTGAACAGGTTTTTTTTTTTATCATTTGATGTAGACAATGACAATAATGGTTACTAAGCTGACTTTCACAGAGAAGAAAAAAGTTATATCTGTAATTCTTTGTTCTGCATGTGCAAAGCAGCAGTCATACACTGTCCTCACAACAGTAGTCTGGCACAAAAACAGCTTAGTTTTGCAGTAGGCTTACAGCCAAACATTTTGTGCAGGCTAACAATAGAAAATGATTTCATAGGCACAGGGTCTGCCCTGAGCTCACCCAGAGGCATGAAGTCATTCACGCGAGCTTTCTGTTCCACTCAGTCCTTTCTCTCTTGTGCCCTTCATTAACATCCAGAACACAAATCTTCTTGACAAAATTTGATGCTTATACAACACTCTGCCTTGCCTGCTGGTGACAGATTTCCAGTGTCTTTAAGTACTTATCTAAAATCTCAATAACAAAAATTGGCATTCTGAGACATGATATAATCAACATACCCTGCAATCGCCAAATAAGATAAAAATATGGTAAATACTTCAGAATAGACAAAATGAATTTCTATGTTTGAAGGCATACTACATATTAATGATTTAATTTTTAGATTTTAGGTGAATAGAATGGAGGTGCTGGGTGTCATAAAGAAGTACAATTTCACAGTTATTAAAGCACTTAGGCACTCTGTATTCAAATGTGATGCCTGAAAGAAACTGCTTCTTCCACATATCATGTAAACCTTTTTTTTTTTTTTTTTTTTTTTTTCCCCTCCTAACACTGAGAGTTGTGCACTGTCCACCTCAAGCCAAGGCCTCAAGGGAAACTTCTCATTCATTTCTTTGGGATATAGACAGTCATTTGCTATGCCTGATGTGTTTAGGCCTCTCAAGTAAAAGGAGAACTTTTCCCCAATAATAAATAACAATAGTTAGATAGATAGCAATGAAATATTTTTTGAGATTAGCTATTAAATAAAAGAAGTACCTAATAAACATTTTTTTCTTCAAAGTTTTACATTCTTTTTATGGCCTCAAGTTGTGCCAGGGTAAGTTTAGGTTGGATATCTGGAAGAACTTCTTTACAGAAAGGGTTAAGCAGTGGAATAGGCTCCCCAGGGAGGCAGTTGAGTCAACATCCCTGAATGTGTTTAAACACTGCTTGGATATGGTGGTCAGGGACATGATTTAGCAGAGGGTTGTTAGAGTTAGGGTAGTATGGTTAGGTTGTGGTTGGACTTGATGATCTTGAAGGTCTTTTCCAACCTGAGCAATTTTATGATTCTATGATTAAGTGATTGGTTTATTTGTTTGTTTATGGTTTCGTTATAGTTGTTTGGTTTGTTTTAACTTTACCATTTTTAATGAACAGGAAGTATGATACATGCCTTTTTAAGTAAGAAATTGAGTCTCCCCATATACTTCTCCTTGTAGTAGATAAAACTAAGATAATTTTATAACTATATTTCAAAGATATCACTTGATTCCAAATTTAATGTGTTTGGCTAAATCTATAAAAAGAAGGAAGAGTAAGCAACGAATGACATCACAGGATGTCACAGTATGTTGCTTCTAAATTTTTTCCTATCTGCTTCAGTAACAGATTGAAGGAAAAATTGAGACCATGACTAGCCACCTTAAATGAATTCCTAACACAGACTTGAGATTTTGTCTTGATACATGGGTTTGTTTTTATCTCCTCAGATTTTCAGAACTATCCTGCAAGGCTTATTTTGGAAATTCCGTCTCTCCTTTCTCCTTTCTTTATATTTTTCTTAAGAACGGAAATGCAGACTCCCATAGCATACTAGCTTTTCATTTCTAAGTTTTCCTTTTACTTTACTACTTGTTTTTCTCCTCCATTTCTAATTTTTTTTTTTTTAGCTCAACCTCTTTTTCAAATTACTCAGCATGTTTTTTGTATATTCGTATTTCCTTTTACACAGTTAATTCAAAAGCATCTCTAATGTAGTCCACAGATGATATTTATAGCAACAGTTCATGCTAAGGCCTTGGAATTAACGTGAAACAAAAAGGTAGTTTTGTTGTTGTTGTTGTTGTTGTTTGTTTGTTTGTTTGTTTTTCACAAATTACTTGATACAATGGCTGCTTTCCACTGAACATCTAAGTGATTTTTAATATACAATGTCCCAGTTTCCTCACTTGTATTGTATCTCGGAGTACAAAAGACTAAATTCCAAGTGAAAAAGAAAACAAAAAAGAAGAGAGCTGTCTGGATGGCCCTTTTTACATCTGTGTCACAGATATGCTAAATAAAAGAAGAAAGCATGTGTGTTTTAATTCTATTAACAAGGAGAGCAAAAACTTGATTTGAACACATTTTATCTATAAGTTTTATTCAAAGTAGGTTAAGTTCTCAGCTATGAATATGATTCTTGGCACGAGAATGAAAAAAATGTCATTGATCTAATTGATCACAGTTTCTTGAACACTGAAGGACTGTTGTGCAGGGTTTAATAGTTTCAATCTCATAAACAGTGAGCTTTCCAGTACTGTATATAGATGCGTTCTCTCTCTGCATGAGGTGCATAATGTGAACTTCTGCCAGTGGCTCTGATGGTTCTGATGTCCAGGCCCCCTCTGTCTTGGAAATAAGGTTTATTGCCTTCCCCAGGCATGTTAAGTGACTCCGACTGAGGATTAAATTTTTTCATCTTCACATTTTACGATTTCAAGGGTATGTGGCAGATACGCATATTATACATATGGGCACTTTGGTCAGACCTTGCTGTCAAATTATGTGAGAAGTAGCGGACAAATGCAGTATATAATATACTCCGTTGCCTTAGTGATCCTATTGCTCTGAAGTTCTCCAGAACACTTTTGGTAGCATACTCTGATATATCCTCCGCATTTCAAGGGTTCTTTAAAGAAGCATTTCTTATAGAAGTACTCTTGATCTTGTCATGGCTGGTCATATAGTTAAATCAGAGTAGCATTCTATCTCCTCTGTATCTGAAGACCATAGCATCCAAAACACATAAATCAATCACTGTCCTTTATAAAGAAAGATTGTGAATTTTGCCTCTTTATCTTATTTCCACGTTAACATGTGTTTTTTGCCATACTGAGTCTTATAGATTTTCACTTCTCAAGTTCTAGCCTTACAAAATATGCATTTCCTCTGAGACAGATACTGTAATTATCCCTTTGCAAGCAAGCAGACACCCAAGGGCATCACCACTGCCTGATGGGAACCCATGCATATTGGTTTCTTTGTTCCTGGGCAAAATATATATATATATTTGGTTCAGCTTTTCTCTGCCAATAGGGGCTTCCAGACTTGCAGAAACATTCAGTGATTTATGATAAAATCCACTAGCTGGAAGAAAAACTTAATGCTAGAAATCAGATTCTCATTTTTTAAACTGACAATAATTAAACACAGAAATCCTATAATTGATGTTCTGTTGAACTCTCTCTCTGCAACTAGTTAAATTAAGGCTAAGAATCTTTCCAAAATAAATGTTATAGCTCCACCAGATGCTATCTATATTCACATACTATAATACTAAGTGAGAATGTAAAGTTCTAAGAGATATAAGAGAACTACTGGAAAAAAACCTGTCACCTTTGCAATTCAAAAGGTTAGCTTAAGTGACTACAAAGTCTAATCCGGTAGCTAGAAATTGATGACAGAATAAGATGCCTTGCTATCTCCTTTTAATCTGGTCAGTCTTACCTTTGATGAAAGCCATAAAAGAGACTGCAGAAGAAGCTGTACACACCACAGAAAGAAACATTTATTTGGAGATAATCCAAGCTGCTACTGAGATTGAAGTAGCTTTGCAGTAAGACTAATAACTGTAATGCTGAGATTGCATTACTGAAAATATAGTGTATGTAAGAAGGAATGTTTTAAATTCAACAAGATTTCTTTCCACTATTGATTTTAGCTTGATACAATTTTTAGTTGCATAAATTTATCTTAGTCCTTCCTAACTTCCATAAGTACCTATTTTTCAGTATGTGAACTGGGATTTCTTCTTTCAGGAAGGCATCACAGTTTTCTCTGTGTATGTGTCTTTACTGTGTTTGTGGCTAACATAGGTGTCACTTAAGAGTAAGTAACTGAAATACTACTTAATAGTGCAAAGGATTGTCCTTTATAAAAAACAACTTTTATACAAGAGAAAATACCTTTACATTGGAAAGAGGGATCACCTTTGTACTCAGCACCTTCATCACTGCTTTTGATGGTCATTTTGGCAAAGCTGAGACAACTTTGATTTTTTTTCTATCCTCAAGGGACAGAGGACCTCAGAAGGAGAACTCCCAGCAATCACTCAACTGCAGAAAATCTCTCGGAAACCCATATTTCCCTTTAGGAGAGTTAAAGCAAATAAAACTGCACAACTGCTCATAATCCATATGTTAAGAATGATTGATTTTTAGGAACAACATGGTAACTGGCAAATCAGAATCACAGTGTATCACAATGCTGGAAGAAGTGTGGTGACATGCAGATGGTTTGAAATCCAGTTCTTGATTCTGAGATTGCTGCCTTTTGCTCAGCTTCTCATTCTTCAAAAAAAAAACCAAATATTGCAGCTCAAATAAGAACACAAAGTTTAACAGGATAGTATTGTACACTCATGTATTCTAAAAATGCAAGATACCCCTATGCTGAGCTACTATTTTCATCACATTTAAACAAGTAAAAGCAAAAAACGAGAGAGCAGTTGATGCATTTGGAGTGCTGTCAGTGGAGAATGCAAATCTACTTCTTGTATTACTAATTTATTTTGTATTCATGATTTAGAATTTTCTGATGAATCTTTCTGTCACATCATCCATCACAGACTGTCACTAGAGAGACAGAAGATAGAAAAATTAAATACCTGCTTGTTACTGTAAGCTAAACAGCATGAACAACATCCATCAAAGACAAAAAGATGGTAGATAAAAAAGTGCTAGCCAGACTGATGCTGCTTTTCTTTTAAATATTTATTAAAATGCTCTAAATGCTTTAATTTGCTCAGTATTTATTGTTATTTCTTTTGTTACGAACTGAAAACTGCAAATGATGATAAATTAATTTTAAAGGTCTGTAATTTTGCTCTTGCTTTTATAAATACATTTACATCTACTGCTGAAAAGCTATTTTTTTATTTTTGAATTAGCGGAGATGCATCATATATTGGCTGTTAAGAAATATGTCACAAGACAAGGCATTTGTAAGTAGGAGAGAACTGATACTGCACAGAGGATCTGTTACAAGGCTAGCTGCTGCCTGTGAAAGTCTTTTCATTGATTCAGTAGGCTTTAAATCACACTACAGATTATTTCTTGTATACCCTCAAATCATAAATATCTGAGCTCTTACAAACAAGTAAATAACAGCAATTTACTCATGAAGAAGTAGATTGAATACCAGTCTGTTTCTAAATTAGAGCTAATGCATTCACATCCCAAAATTATACAAAATCAAAATATACACCAGAATCACTTTTCTTTGTAGATAAAACTGCAATATGTAACATTTACAATTGCCATCCTACTGGGCGTTAGAAGTGCAATTAGTGGTAAGAATGTGAAGGCTGGACCTGAAACATAACCGCGGTGGGAAATGTCTAACAAAGGCAACCCAGGTGTGCACAAAAAATTCAAAGGTCGTTGCTGAGAGGCAACTCATGTAGTTCTACCCAGCAATTACACCAATAAAGCTAAAGGAAATGGATAGGACCTCTTTTAGCTATAGGGGAAGAAAAAAAGAAGCATTCTTGAGGAACTTCACAACAAAAGCACAGATGAAAGAGAGTTAGGAGGTTTGTGGAAAGTGAGTTAAAATCAAATAGTCTGTTAAAAGCTTAGCATTGGCAGATGTAAATGAAAAGCAGGAGGACTGCCTGAAAACAAAAATTAAGAAACATGCCAGGAAAATCCATTGTAGTCTAGAGCAATGCAATGCACCTACAAAGAGGAGAAAAACCAAATCCACGTGAAATAATATATTTCAAATTAGTGTTCACCAAACAGGAAAAACATTTCTGTAACAACACAAGCAGCACAATAAACTTAACTTCTAAAGCTAAGAAATGGTAAAAAAAAAAGCTACTATTTCTTCTATCCCATTATGAACATGTAGAAAATGATAGAAGTAAATGTTTTATTATAGTAAAGGCTTGATTTGCACTGCATTAGTCCAGTTTTGTGTCAGCAAAGCTCCACTAAAATCCTGTATTATCGTAGTGTACAGATAGCGAACCAGCTGTATTACATTTTGCTTGCAGCGAGAGTTCACCTCTCAGCAAAAGTATATTGGTTGCTGGCATAGCATTTTCAGACTCCTACCTCTGCAATTCTGTTTTCTGCAAGGTCAAAAATGATCCCTATGGCTTCTTCATATACTAAAAAACATGGACCCCGTGGGAAATCTCCAGATCCCTGTTTCTTCACTGGGCCACCAGGTTTAGAATGAATATTCATATATTAACCCTATTTAACTTTGATCATCTGATTTAGAAGTTGGCAGGCTATTATGTTCCTTACTGAGTGTTAAGTCATCTTTTGACAAATTTATTAATGTACTCAGAGGGTTAGCTCTATTTTAGGTGCTTAAGCTGGATGTCTAAAGTTAGACCCTGTGTTACATCAGTATGTAGTACAACCACATTAAATTTCTCTATGTCATAGATGTAGCACACCAACTCCTCATGGTGTAGCAATACAAGAAAATGAGATATTAATAGCTTGCTACCTCTGAAAGGGAAACAGCAATATCCTCTTTCCTAACCTCATCTTCTTCCATACTCCTGCCTACACAGCTCCACCCAACCTTGAGACATTGCAAGCACTTTCTGTGTTGTAGACCAATTTGATTAAGTCAATTTGGAAAAAAAAAAAGAGAAAACAAAAGACAAGAAAAATAAGTAATTTTCTGTTACTACAGCAAGTTGGATGGACTTATCCACCATTTTCTTCCACAGACTTTGATGAGAATTTTCCTTCAGCAGCAGACATGACAGAGCAGATGTGCAAGAAAGGGTGAGATAACAAAATGAGGAGAGCATGTATGAAATTGGGAAGAGGATGTGGAGAGGAGAGGGAGAAGAGCATGAGTGGAAAGGGAGAGATACGTCCTTGCAGCGGCAGAGAAGTTGTACTACATACTGATCTAACACAAGGTCTAACTTTATACATCCAGCTTAAGCACCTAAAGTAGAGCCAACCCTCTAGGTACATTAATAAATTTGTCAAAAGTTAGTTACCTGTTGTGTTTGATCTGCATCCTAAGAAGGGATTAACTGTTTTTGGATATCAAAATAACTGACTGTTTCTTCCCTCAAATTTCAATTAAGAGGTAACATGGAGTAATTCATTTACATGAGGTAATTTTGGTTATAAAACAACACAGGTCATACATCAGATTATCTGTTTAGAGTTCCCATTTCTCAATTTCTAAAACTCGAATCTGTCAATAGATAGATGTTTGCATTGTGCTTATGTTTACTCATTAATTCTAAAAAAAAAAAACCAGCACTTAAAAATGAATGTTCCACTGATTTCCAAAATGAATGACATTTACTAGTTTTATTGAAAACTGAGTTTTAGTTCAGTTGTGTTACTGGGATTACACAGATCCCTAACCCAGTGAGACTGACACAGGCAGCCTGTAGCAAACATATTCATATTATATCCATACACCAGTAAAAAAAAAAAAAAAAAA
>PPHD01001853.1:28444-39564 GCA_002909625.1 Bambusicola thoracicus
TTTCTTTCCCTGCCTGAAGCATAAGCTCAGGCTTTATCTTTGATCTCATCTTTGTGCATATTCATAGCTGGAGACACCTCACTTGAATTACTGAGAGTCTTCAGCTGAAGTTAGCTGTCCTATGCAATGTTCTAGATTCAAAATCAAGAACTCAGTTATTGTGTGTTGCTATTGCAGTTATTCTTTGACTTTGTAAAGGAGTTGGCTTAAATGTGTAAAGCTTTGGCTGATACCAGAGTGAAGAGTCAAGATAGGTAAAGGAATAATTTTGAGATTGCCCTTTACTGTGGGAGCTGCTGTGGGCTTCAGCAGGGCACTGCAATAGCCAATGACCTCTATATAACTTCATCAAAAGGCCTTAATCCAGACTCAAGCCTAACTCCAGAATAAACTTGTCCTTGTGAATGTGTTTAATTCTCTGTCACTTTGATGAAGTTCCCAAACAATGCTAGTTCTAGCAATGGTTTTCCTATGACATCAGCTGTTAAAATCACTGCAGTCATTTTACATGTGTTATGGAAAAGATACTAAATGTGGAAAAATTAACTTCTGTTGATCTGCAAAATAAAATCTTGTCATATGTTGGAACCAAGTGAAATTTTCATTCAAAGAAAATTAACTTTAAAAAAATGCTATTATATTTAAGTATGTGTCTTATTTTTGCAAAGACCTTACAAAAGAATAGGTTTTGAGTTTCTAATATTGAATACAGCTAGTATCCTCTTTCCTATTACTTCTTTTGTTTCATAAGTTGAAGGCTAAAATCTGTGTACAGTGGCAGGGGGATATTTGGCAGTTTACTGTTGAGTGCTTATAACCAAACTACATTTGGTTATGCAGCTAGAAAAGTAGGTTTATAAGAATATGGTTGAGAAGATATTGCTATGAATATTTGATGAAAACATAAAATGTGTCTGCATGACTACAGACCATTCTTCAAATTTCAAGAAATGAATCAAAATCTAGCTTTCCAGCTTATAAAAGAAACTGATACATGTTGGTGATGGATTTTGAATCTGAAGAACGTTTTCCACCATTAACAGCATAGGAGTAAATAGAAAATCGGAGCACGGCTCATATAAAAGATAATAAAACTGTAGAACAAGATACAAGGATTTGAGAATAAAGGAAAGAGTATAAATGAGTTCAAGAGATTTCTAGGACACAATTGTTTCTCAACAAGGAAGAGACTTACGGATATGATGAAAAGGTAAGTTGAAATGTGGGAATAAGATAAACCTGGGGGGTGGGGAGGAGTGGAAAGTACACATGCTGAGCTGCTTGAGCACTTCATATTTCAAAAGTGTCTCATGTTCACTAACCTCTGATAGAATTCTTTATCACTTTGATTTGATCTTTCTGCAGGGTGCACTGTAGCAGACTTTTGCCAGAGCTGCCCATTGCTTCAATGAGAGCTGTTAGCTAGAAAGTGTGATGCTGTCTTTAATTATTTCTCTTGAAATATGGTGCCCTATTGTGTGTATTGCATATTATTTTTAAATAAGACTCTCAAGCCTCCAAGAAAACCACATGTGGCCAAGTTTAGCTGAGGCAGTCCTGGGTTTTTGTATGCTATTTCAAGGGACATTTTCTCTTTTTCTTTTTACAGAAAGATTCATATGGCTCGATTTTCATTTTGGTAATGTCTGTGATGTCTGAAAATGTCTGTGATATAGAACTATTACGTACTTGTTTGTTCAAGTCATATCATCACCCTGAAAAAATAGTGTTTCAAAGCTCATTTTCACCATTTGTATGCTGGGACAGCTATTATTTGAAGAGAAAATTGCCAGTTTGATATTAGTTCAATGAGTTAGCAAGCTGGCCTAAAAATAATGAACAAAATAAAAAAATGGTACAATGGTACAAAACACTTCTTGCTGCCACTGAGGACAGGTGACTGTAAACATGGTTTGTTCTTAGTCATCTCACTTCCTTCCATTTTTGAAAGGCAGTAAACCTGGTCCTTTTTTTTTTTTTTTTTTTTTTTTTTTAAGTAGACTCTAACTGGTTGTTTTCTATACTAGTAGGAGCCAAGGGAACTTCAAAATTTCTTAATCAGACTAGGAAGATAATAATCTGAGTATATAATGCCTTGCTTTCACTTTATTCCTAAGCTCTCTTTCCTGTCATTTTCAACTGGAAAGCAGCAGATCCAACATACCACTTATGTGCAATTAAATGGACTGTATTATCTGATTTCAACTGGCACGTGTTCTTCGAGGAGAACACATGCACTGTTAAACTTAGAGACTTCTTGTTCTTTTCAGTTGAAGAAGTAACAGAGGCCACAGCTAAAATCAAGAGAAATTTGGCAAAGAAAAATAGGGAAAACTGATTGCATCTCTGATCTTCCACTTGATTTCTTCTGCCTTATCTGTATAAATGACCATACTCAGTCTTTATGTTATATGCAACAGTAAATATCTGAACCTGAGGAATTCAAAGAGCATTTTTGTTTGGTTGGTTGGTTTGGTTTCTTTTTTTCTTTCTTTTTTTTTTTTTTCCTTCGTTATTTTGATCATGTTGCTTTTTGTTTGTTTGTTTGTTTGGTCACTTCAACACTGTTATTCTAAGGTTTGTAAGTCATCCCAGCCTTCTGAACCTACTCTATCTGGCTATTACATTAACTTTGTTTCCTGAAAGAAGCTTGTATGTGGTTTGTGAGCTCTGTCTGGAAACACAGGGAGGAAGATGAACCTCTAAGGTTGGATCTGCATTCACCCAGCAAAGAGCACTGTGGCTGTGATCCAGAAAAGCATTTAAGGTTAGTTTATCTTTAAGCTGTATCCCACTGAAATAAGTGGCATGACCCATATACTTAAATTTAAACTCACAGTTGAGTGCTTTGCTGGATTGCAGCCAGGGACCACAGTGCTCAGCACCTTGCAGGACTGAACTCCCTCTCATCTTCAACACTGGCCTAAGGCAAGATATACAAAGATGTGTGAATACATGTTCTTTATAGTTGGGGGGTTAAATAGAGTATTATTCTCAGGATTACTTCATATTTCATTCAGTAAAAGACATTCTCATGCTTCTTATAACTCTTGCCAGTTGTACTGAAAGTGAGGATATTACAATTCCAAAAGAATCTCACTGAGCCTGTCATTCTTCTTTCTTTTTTGATCATACCGAATTTCATAACTCAAGAGATTCAGGTCAAGCTGGTGTTCTGAATTAAGGTAATTTGTTAACACACGTTTTTTAAATCCCTGCCATATTCTGCTGACAAAAGGTGATTTAATATTCAACAGATTCAACACATCTCTAGTGCCAGTACACATTTTAAATGAAAGTGTATTTTACAGCTTGGACTACCTTGAGCCATTTGGATCTGATTGAATGTCAAGAGCTTCAGGCAGACAAAGTTAAATATTTCTGTACCTGAACAAGTTTTTTTTTAAAGCTGTTTTGAATAGTGAGTCCTACTACTCCACTTGAAATACAGATATGTTTTGAATATTTTCACAGCAGAAAACATATAAAAACAGTGGTTGAGATCTGTTGAGGCGTGTTATTGATTTGGGGACATATTTAGTATGTGGAATATTCATAGCTGTAACAGTATGAATTCAATTCAAATAGGTAAAGAGAAAGTGGTTGCAAGTTTGCACAAAATGTGTTGCTTTGTTTTTTTATAAATTTCAAGTGTATGTCAAAACCACCCACTGCACTGTCTCCAACAGACAGAAACAACTGTAATGTCTTCAAACAAAGTTAAATTATTGATGCATATATATATATATGTACATATATGTAATTTGGCTTTATCACACCTTTAAAGGTAATCTCAAATCAGTCTACTGGGAGTAACTTTGGCTGTAAATGTGGATTCACTTGAGAGATGCTTTTCCCCTTTTTTTCTTTATTTCCCTTAAGCATCCTTGTGAAACTTGAAGTTTTATCTAAATATCAACCAATCCAACTTTTTGTCTGCACAGACTAATGATACATTCCAAGTATTATTTACTTGATTATAAATTCTGGTTTGATGGGATACAATCACTTTTCTGTTCTCAATTACCCACTGAATGGCAACATTACTCAGAATTCCATTGAGATGATGCAAATGACCTAATCGGCTTGTCTTCTACCATGGCAATAACTGAACTCAAATGTCAAAGCAATCTTAGTAAACAAAATCTCTCTTATGTAACTGAAATTATGCTACAGGAAGTGTAGGAATATTTATTATAGAAACTTTCCTTTATATTATATAGGTGTACACTTTCATACTCATGTTCTATACTGACATTTCAGTACTTTGTATTCTAAGCAAAGAGGAAAAAAAAATACAGAACAAGTACATAAAAAGAGACTAAATTAAAGCCAAGGTACATTTATTTGTTTATGGCTTCTACGGTAAGCTATGCCTTTATTCAAAGTTTGAGCAAACTTTATATGAAGATAATATTTCTTTTTTCCAGCAGCTGATCATAGTTGGTGTTTTCTCTATTTATTTTACCTCCAATAAAAAGCCTGTGTCAAACAAGCAATGAATAAGCATTAACACAGTATTAGTAGATATAGCCATAATGACTCTGTATTTTTTTTTATATGTTGTAATATGAGTCACATCAGTTTACCCAAATTTATTTTAAATTCTATAACTTGATATCAGTTTAGTATTAACAGCATTCAGATTGCTGGGAAACAGCCGCCTGTTTCTGCTTAGAAGGCCTGTATGCCTATGGCTGGGCTTGTTATTGTTGTAGTAAGCATTAATTACATGTCCTGTTTCATACATTGGTTACTATATAGACTTTCACAAAACTATCACGTAAAAGTTGGACGTTGTCTTCTGGTTTATATCAGGTACACAGAGGTGCCTTGCCAAAAAACTGTGCTTGAAACTGTCTGGTGATCTGCAAAATGAATCACATTAGAGAATCCTTTAGGGAAATCAAGAGTATTCAGTTTGTTACATTTGTGGCACTGTTGTGTTAGATTTAGGGGTGAGAGACAAAGATAATAAGCCTACACATGTCAGTGTCCATAAGAAATGTTTTAAATTCTTATAAAATTCACTACTGCACAGTCTATAGTTTACATATACCAAGCGGATGTTTCAGAGCTCTCTTACTTGTGAAACATGATTTTACTGTAAGAAGTGAGAGATCCTTATAGACATCATATTATTTACTACACCCAACCATCGGGATATAAGATGGAGATGGAAGCATCAGATTTTAATTATTTCTTCATAGGATGGCCTTGGTTGAAAAGGACCACAATGATCTAGTTTCAACCCCCCTGCTATGTGCAGGGTCGCCAACCACTAGACGAGGCTGCCCAGAGCCACATCCAGCCTGGCCTTGAATGCCTCCAGGGATGGAGCATCCACAACCTCCTTGGGCAACCTGTTCCAGTGCTTCACCATCCTCTGTGTGAAAGCCTTCCTCCTAATGTCTAACCCAACCCTCCCGTCTTAGTTTAAAAACATTCCCCTTGTCCTACCACTATCCACCCTTGTAAACAGCCATCGATCTCCCTGTTGATACACGCACTTCAAATATTGGAAGGTCCCAATGAGGTGTCCCCGGAGCCTTCTCTTCTCCAAGCTGAACAAGCCCAGTTCCCTCCCTTTCTTCATAGGAAAGATGCTCCAGACCTCTGGTTATCTTAGTGGTCCTCCTCTGGACCTGCTCCAAGAGCTCTGCATCTGTTTTGTACTGGGGGCTCCAGGCCTGGATGCAGTATCCAGATGGGGCCTAACAAGAGCTGATTAATTGGGGACAATCACCTCCCTCTCTCTGCTGGCCACCCCATTTTTAATGCAGCCCAGAACACAGTTGGCCTTTCGGACTGCAAGCACGCATTGCTGGCTCATGTCCAGCTTCTCATCTATCAGGACTCCCAAGTCCTTTTCCACAGGGCTGCTCTCAAGGAGATCTTCTCCCAGTTTGTATAAATACCCAGGATTGTCCTGACCCAAGTGCAGCATCCTGCACTTGGACTTATTGAACCTCATTAGGTTTTCATGGGCCCACTTCTCCAGCCTGTCCAGGTCCCTCTGGATGGCTTCCCTTCCTCACAACATATCAACTGCACCACTCAGCTTGGTGTCATCCACAAACTTGGTGAGGGTGCACTTGATTCTACAGTCAACTCAGTGTACCAGACACATCCAGAAGTCAGATTTTTACAGAAATCAAAGTCTGAGATCTTCTTCAATAATGAAGATTACAGAAAATAAAGAAGAGTAAATAGTGAGTATGGAATTCCCAAATGAAAATCAAAAAAGAACTGTGCCGGCATTAGCTGTGTTTGAATCACAGCAGCAACATGAAATTTGCATTTTTCATGCAGCTATACATATCATATATACAAATACTAAATATTTAATAAAACAATTAATTTTTTTAATTAATTGCTATCCCCAAGCAGCATATGAAAATATTTTCTACACTCTGAAATTATTCCTTAAAATTAGGAGTTGTATATTATTTTACGCTCTGTCTTTATATCTTTGATCTGACCATATCTTACAGTTACACCTATCAGACCAGATTGTTAACTGATATTCTGTTAACTGATAAGTCAGCAACCCAAATTACATTTATATCTAGAATAAAAAAATCACCCATAAATATTCTGAAGCATGTAAAGCATGATGAAATCAACTAAAGACAATTCACTTAAATTGTATTTTATAATTTACAGATGAAAATCAGCCTCAGTATTGTTTATCGCTTCTGCAGTCTTCTAATATGTATTTATCTTCTGCTCATTTTTTCTTTCAGATTCATGTGAAATGGTAGTTATTTTAAGCTTCCAGTGTATTTGCCACAACAACCTCTTCAATCAGATCTTAAATGGACTACAAAAGGTAAGCCATGTCATCAACATTATTTTGCTGCAACTTGATGCTTCTTTTGGCATTGTATTAAAGACCACCATGTTTCACACACACAAAACTGTACTTATAGTCAATTCTACACACTTCAGCCTTCTTCCTCCACTTTTTATCATTCTGTAAAAAGAAGTAAAATTTTCAAATAAAGCCCTAAATACAGAAAGAGGAAATCAGTTAATTTATGTCTACTTGCAGGAATTCATAGCTAGATTTTCCACAGATTTAATGAACGTATTATGAATGTTTGGACTGTACATGCCACAGCTTTTGGTGATTCATGTCATACTTGAAACTTAGCAGAAGAGGACATTAAGAATATAAGGAACCTCTTTTCATTACTGAAGTAGGTACATAAAGTATCTTCAAGGCTATTCCCTATTTTTGGTAAGTGGAATGTGACAAATTAAATGATAATGAGACCATGTATTAATCCAGTGTAGCAGAGAACAACAAACATGACATCATCTTTGAAACCTAGAATCTCAGAATGGTTCCAGGCAGCGATCTGGTAAATCTGGGAATGCTGAAATGGCAAACAAAGGCATTTATGGTAATAGAATTTTGTTCTTTTCGTTTTTGTTTTTCTTTTACATGTTGCAGGGTTAAGTATAGATTAATTTTGACTATTGCATTAGAACAATCTTTCAGGTGATAAGAATATTTACATACAGAATGTAAACCTTTTTCAAAACTTTTTTTTTTTTTTTTTTCAAAAACAGTTCTATTCAGCCTAGGAAGCCTAGGAATTATATAATTTTTCCCTGCCTGTGCAGGAGATATTTTTAACACTTTTCAAAAAATAAACTTTGCATTGAAAAAGCAAAGATTACTCTTTTTGTTAAAGGCATAGTTCACACTGCAAACTGTTTTATTCGCTATAATCTTCTCTATACCTGTGCTAGGTACTGAAAGACTTGGCATCTCATTTGCTAATTTAATGTGTTTAATGTGATCTTGGTTTTCCATTTTCCTACATAAACTTCATGAATTAAAAAAAAAAAAAAAGTCAGTGTTGATTACATTTATTTCAATAGTAGCCTTACGAGATATGTTTGAACATTTTTTGACTCAAAAATTAAAGCTTTCATTAATGAAACAAGTTAAGAGATGTATTGGTGTAACTTTCTTTCCCTTCTGACATCACATTAAATTCAAACAGTACTGCTTAGTGTATCAGTTAGATACTACTAGCATTAAGTAATGTATGCACACATGCTTTCATATAAATTTATTCCCACTGTTTCGAGAAATCAAACAAAACCAATATTCCTTAAATGTTACTTCATATAACAGAACAAAAATTCTGTTCTTTGATTAAGCAGTGTGTATTCCAAGACAATAAAAGAGAGCTTTTATGCAATTTAGTATGTTGCCAATCCTGCCAGTCCTCGGAAAGGTACTTAGCTCTATTACATCAAAATCATTTAGGTCCTCTCTGCTTTTTTCATATTTGTCACATTATTTCCACAGAGTCTATGTGAATTAACAATGAATTGTTAAGTTTTTGATTAAGGCACAGACCAGGAAAGACAAATACGGAAACTTACACAAAGAAAAGCACTTCTAATACAGAAATGTGATTTGATGGTAAACTCAAATAATAGAAGATATCAGGGATAGATATAGCAAATTGTATTGGTTAAGATTGGTTTTTATTCTATGAAAGATCAATGATCACGTTTCTCAATGATGTTTTAATACGGGAAGATATCACATGAGGTCTATTGGCTGTATGAACTGTTTATTCATTTCTCTTTTGCAGCACACAGGAAGGGTTATAACTGTGGAAGAATGGGTGAAAGATGATATTGCATTGTTAATGTGCTGGTGGACTTGTAGCAAAGGTCTGAAAAAGTTTTCTGAGTAAATTTTCATATCATTCAACCTCTGAGAGAGTTATTTTTAGCACTCTAATGAAAACTGCCATCAAGAATATATCTGTCTTCCTTGCTATCTACTTCTGATATAGATGTAGATATACGGCTGCACTTTTGTACATGTGGTAAAATTATGTAGAGAAAATACCAAACTTCACTTTTCCAGAAGAAAAATCACAGTTAAATTTAATGAAAGACTATCTGATCTAAAGACAAGTTTTTCTTTTTGTTTAATCTGGTTTGATTATCCATGAGAGGTTGTGGATGCCCCATCCCTAGAGGTGTTCAAGGCCAGGTTGGACAAGGCCCTGAGCAACCTGATCTAGTAAATGGGGTGGTTGGTGGCCCTGCCCGGAAGGGGGGTTGGAGATTCATGATCCTTGAGGTCCCTTCCAACCCAGGCCATTCTGTGATTCCATGATTCTGTTTCTGCTTTGCCACTAAATGACCAAGTCACCTGCAAGTTACCCATCAGTGATCATCCTCCACATGGAAACACTTTGAAATCAGCCTGAAAGCCATTATAAAAGTTGGTATTTTTAATTCAATGCAAATCTTAAAAAAAATCTGAAAAGAGCACTGTATTTGAGCACGACTAATATCAATATCAAGGACAGCTTTTTAAGTCTAATGCATAGCAGCAGGGTGAATATGGTTCTGCACAGTGCTTTCTATCTTGCGTTCCTCCCGACAGCACTCAGATAAGAGTGAATCCCTCCATACTGAAAGCCATGTCAGAGAGGGCTCGGTGTAATGAGACTGCCAAAAAGACAAGTAGAGGATGGAGTTTCAGACTTTGACAGCAGATAGGATGCCTGGTTTGGTGACTACCCATCTAGGGCAAAGGCAGAGAAAAGGAGATTCACTCCAAGGAGCTCTCTGGGCAGTTTTCTCCTATCAGTCAAAAGGCCCAAGTTTGCACAAAGGCAATTCTGATATAGTTATACATAAAAAAAAGTTTTCTAGCTTTCAGGGTAAGGGGCCTAGAGACTTTTACAGAGGCAGAGGACATTTCGTGGATGTTTAGATATAGAATTCTTGACATATGCTGCTCACAGCACTTTGGAAATTGCCAGGAGCATCCTGCACTGCGTGGCTGCTCTGCTGCCTCCAGTTCTTGGAAAACTGGAGAGAGTGAAATGAGAATTTTTTTCTGGGAAAACAGAAGTATAATCAAATTATTCTCAAATTCATGTGAAAAAAGACATCAGATTTGGGTCACTGAATCACCACTCCTGGCAAATAGCTTTCCACTAACTCACTGTTTGGATGCTATGGTTCCAGTGACTCAGTACCCAACCTTTGCACATAGTTGAGCTGCTGCCATCAGCACAAGGGAGGGCACATAAGGCTCAAGGGACTTAGTATGACAGGGGGTGTCCTTTTCCAAAACTGCCAATCTGGATGGCAGTGGTGACCTCACACCACCCCCCTTAAAGAAGCCATACACATGGGAAATACCAGTCCAGTCCCTACTATTAACAGGGCTTCAGCTCTTGTAAACACTGCACAGCAAGGCCTGTGTTTTTATAGCAGCTGCAAAATGTACATGAATACAACACACATTTTCCTTTGCTCTTTCCTGACTGAGTGTACTTTGGCCCACTATACATTTGGCATTATGTCAGGTGGTGATTTATTGCCAGCAGTAAGAACAAGCAAAAGGCACAGAGGGGAAATGCACAAAGTCAGCTGCTCATGGGTACCCAGAGAAGTGAACCCAAACCTTCCAGTGGGACAACAAGGGTTGTGTTGTTACCACACTGTGTGGGGCTGTATACCGTTGCAATATGTAGTTCTGTGTGCCTTGTTCTGCAATGTGAGCCACAGTTGCTGAAACAAATACAACATATGGCCCTGATTTTGTTTCTGTGCCCTGCTCTATAAGCAGAGAAAATGGTGAGATGCACTTGGCTTTTTAGGAAAACAGAAAGAAGCCAAAATACACTGGATGTGAAACTCTGTTAGTTACCTGGCATCATTACCCTTCCTGTGCAGCAGGGATAGATGAGGAAAGGTGTCCTTGATGTGCAGAGCAGGAACCTGACTCCAGCTGGGGGGTATCTGCCAGATATCCCCACAAGAGGCTGCAAGGCATGAGCTGCCCATGAGAGAAGGACACAGGACAACAGGGTAAAGTGACCCATAACCTTGAGATCCAGCTCTACACTGAGCAGTAGTACCTCTTAAATTTCTCCAGAGCAAGTCATGCCAAGGATGTGTGTACATGTGATACTTCAGGACATGGTTTAGTGGGCAGTACTGGTGGTAGGTGAACTGTTAAACTGGATGATCTTAGAGGTCTTTTCCAACCTTAATGATTCTAATGATTAGCAACTGAAAGAACTGCGGCTGTTTAGTCTGGGAAAAAGGAGGCTGAGGGG
>PPHD01001854.1:9871-23271 GCA_002909625.1 Bambusicola thoracicus
AAAAAAAAAAAAAAAAAAAAAAAAAAGATACTTGACCATAGAAAAGAAAGATTTGGAGAAAAGAAAGTTGATGTGATCTGTGATAATGCCCAGCACGAATTTAAGTTTCCAAAATACTTGCTCAAAAATATATTAGATTGGGCTTTTTAACTGGACTTATAGAATTAATAGATGAAAGGAGTAAAAGACTGGAGAGGAAGACCTGCTGCTGATGTACCACACTGCAATCAAATGTAGACTTCAGAGGAATTCCCAAAATATTTGTCCCTCATGCCAGAAGCCATAGAAACTCCCTGGCATTCTGGAGAAAAAAAGTGAGGAAAAGGATAATATATGAATGTATATGACAGGTGATGCACTTTGCTCACCAGCCACTGACTGATGCCCAGTTAGCCCCCCAGCAAGAGGAAGAAAGAAACATAGAAACAGACCCTGGATGAACACAGAGGTAGATACAAGACTACTCTGCTTGTGGTACTTCATGAAAGCTTAGAGTTTTACTCTTACCCATGGATTATTCCCATTCCTACAATTGCCTGGTTGTCATACATGGCTTTCAACAACAAGCAATGCTCCTCCACTAGAGGAGAACCAGGTGTGTCCGAATCACATTTATTTCTCACATTGACACCCACTGAATGGCTGGCTGGTCTCTCTTTTTATTTCAAGCCTCCTCTATTTTTTCTCTCTCTTTGCCATGACCAGGCTGCTTTGACCTCAGTAACTAGACTGAGCATGTTAGGTAATCCACAGATATGACATGCAGTTATTTTTCTCTTATTCCTGTTATCCTCTTTCACTTTTATCTATCCCCATTTATCCTCCTCCCTCTTCCCCCTCCTCCAGTTTGTTTATTTTGGAGTACGGAAGGAGAAGGAGAGATGGAAAAACAGAAGGGTATAGTCAGCAAAGTCAGGTTCATCTTTGGCACTCTGTTTCCCCACGAACTTGATGCTTTTCCCCCACTGCTGAGCTGGTTGCTCAGGTTCCAAAGGCTGCACTGTGCCACTGTCACACAGCCAATGCTTTCTCCGCCAGGCCAGTCCTCATTAATGAAGCCCAGCTGGGCTTCAGTGACCCTGTACCAGGTACCCCAGGGCTGGCAGCAGCTCCTCGTTAGGCACTGGTTTTGTTCAACCCGCTGGAGGGTGAACACTGCAACCGAAAGCCATCAAGTCCAGCATGCACAGGCTGCTGAGGCAGCAAGGAAAAGGCAGAAACACACAACAGATGCTGGTGGCACAATTTCCTGCATGTCACTCTTGTTCTGCATGGTTTCCCCAAACATTCGGACGCGGCACAGAAATAGAGTTACAGGCACCTGCAGCTGATGATTCAGCCTCAATAGCGGAAGCTTATACAGTTTTGAAGTAGCGAAGCAAAGGAAACTAATCACACTGGCTCTTGGAATACAAATAAGCACTGAATAGGTGCCAAACATGACTTGGCATTTCCAGCCACCTTGCAGTTCATTTCCAGTGCAAGCTGGGAGGCAAATGCAGGACTCTTTTTTTTATCCTGTTTTGTGCTTGTCACCTTGCAGAGAGGTCTTGAAAATTATGCAACAACAAAAAAAGGACGACAGCAGATGAAGCAGCACAGTTCAAGGAGATGGATACATCAGCCCTAGCCGTCCTCCAAGCAAGGCAGACCCACAGCCGCTTCTCTGGGCACCAAAACCAGCGTTGCCCCAGCAGATGCCAACTTTTCCCAGCCCCAGGTGTAGCGGCCACGCAGAGGGGGGCGAGCAGGGAGCAGGTGTGCACCAAGACTTATGCTGCTTGCAGGAAGCTCTTGCTGCCAAAGCTGTCTTCAAGTGTTAACGCTTTAGTTAATAACGCTCTGGAGGTTCACGCAGGGAAAGTAATACAAACAGTGGAAAGCTCAGTGTTTAACAGTAGAACAGTACCACAAAGGGGCTGCTGGGTTAAAATCAGATGACTTTGAAATAAAGTAAATAAGTAGGAAAATACGAGCTGCACTAATGATCACAGATCTGGACTACAAGGTACGATGGGCTATTGCTCACGTTGATCTTGCTTTCTTTTTTCTATCCTCTGTGGAGGACAGACATACCACCTACTGCCTCGTCCACCAGACCAAGGACCGAAGCTATTTTTGGCATTCGTTATGGTCCAGGTGGCCCATCTGGCCTGATTCACTTGGCCAGTTTTCCTTTCCATCTGGGAATTTTGACCCTCCTGCTTTCCAACTAATTGTATCACATTATCTCCTTTTTGTTCCCCACTTCCCTCGCTGCAAAAGGTTGCAAAAATCTCATGCGCTGCGTTAGAAAGTCTCAATTAACCTCTAACCCCGCTTCAGTGCATACGGCTTGGGTTACTTCTCACACCCAACCGCGGGCCCATTAACACGTTGTCGTAAAACAAAAACTGTTTTGACGGGCTGTAATTGCTGCTAAGTGCTGCCGAACAAAGGCTCGCTTGTCCCGGGGCGGCCGGGCCGAGCCCCGCTCCGCGGAGGGGAGCCCCGCACCCCAAAGCGGGCAGCATCGAGCACCCACCCCCGAAGGGCCGCAGGAAGCCCGGGGTCCCACCCCCACTCCCACCGCAAATATAATTAGTTTATGTTAACTGGAAAGGGTCGCGGCTGACCAAAGGGCAGGGCCCTTTTTGTTTTTAGGCAAGATAGTGGAATAATTGCTTGACGCTCGGATCTGCAGGTGCTTTATGAAGCTCATTTGGTGCTGGCAGCCTGCAGTGAGAGCTGATTTCCCTGGAAAAGCCCGGATTCCATATGACAGGTCTGATTTGCTGCGACAGGAGTGATCGTCCATTCATGCCATTCACAATTATGCTACCTGTTCACCAGCACTCACCTCCAGCCCTCACCCTCCTGCTCCCTGCAGGTGGATCTGCAGCTGAGGAGCAGCTGAGCTGTGCTCCCGTTGGAATAACCATGGAGACTCTTGGGTTGCAGGGGTTTGTGCCCAATAACTCCTTCCCTGCCCTGGGGGTTGAGGAAACCTTCCCAAGCATCTCCTTCAGACTGAAGAAGGATTTTGCCAGAAATTTCAGTTTCACACCCATTCGCGTTCATGTTTCAGAGCAAATACATCCATAGGATAGACCCATCTGTTTGAAACGGTGGATGCTACTTATCCAAAAGACAAAGAGCCTGCAGTTCTTGTTGACTGGCCTGTCCCATGCTCCATAATCACCCCTTGTACAAACAAACCAACAGAGAGCACCCAACAGCAACACTTGTGGTGCCTTCCAATGGGACCCTGCATAAAACTTCAATTAAGGGAGGGTGAGGCTGGATAAGGCTCTGCCCCCAGAGGGCGGTGGGCACAGCCCCAGTGCCAGAGCTCAGGGAGTGTTTGGTCACCGCTCTCAGACATTGGGCTTGGGCAGTGCCGTGCAAAGCTGGGAGTTGGACTTGATTCTTAGAAGTCCTTTCCAACTTGGATATTCTATGATTCTACTCCTAGACACTTTACTGCAGCAGTTGCCGGGGTCACCCGGATGGCCACTCAAGTTCTCTGCAGTGCACTTGCCCTCAGAAGCGTGTCTCCTGCTGGCTCTGCCCTCTCCCCATCCCCATGGCCACCAAGGGCAGGGCAGCCTCTCCTGCAGGCATCCACTGGGAGTATCCAGGAGGACTGGGACAGGTGTAACTGGTGTCTTGGTTTCAGCTGGGACTGTACTGTTCTCAACACCAGAAAGTTCCTCCTGCTGTTTGGCCTGACTCCTTCAATGCAATTTAATCTCATCACCATAGAGATAACAGCTTTTCCCTTTCTGCAGCAGTCTGTATGTGTTAGTAGATCCTCATTGCACCGTATCAATAACTGGTATCAATAGAGATCACAACCTGAAACTCTTTGCCATGATGTCATCTTGTCCCTCCACATGAAGCAGTGATGCTCAGTCACCCTTGGTAATTAGATAAAAGCCACATGGCTTTTTATTATTATTATTCCAAGCATCCCCCCCATTCCTTCAAGTTTCTAGTTATCTTTATTCCTTACTGTAAGTAAGAGCTAACACCTTTAAGCATTAACATTTCAAAACAGTCTGCACTTGGAAACACACCAAAATGGCTATTGCAGACTATTTGGAATAGCTGTTTTGGTTAATTTCCAGGCATTAACAAACCTGAAGATCTGACCTTCTGATGCTGCCTGCAGAGGGCTGCTGACCCCAAATCCCATTGCTAACCTTCTGTGCCTGGAGGTACCACCTGGCCTTTAGGAAATGAAACTCTACCACAGCCAACAATTACATCTTAGACGTTTCCACATCAATATGCGTTTCTGGCCTATTGCTCTAATCACTGGTTTATATCTTCTTTAGCTATTTATCTTCTGGCTAAAGAACATTATCCAAGCCCTGATTAATAATGCACAGATATTTCCTAACCAGTGTATACTGGCACTTCTCCATCGATTTGCAGAGAGCTACTTCAATTTATATCAGGTGAGGATCTAGCATGTTTAAAAGCGTGTTAAAAGAAGACAAAGCCTGAATACATTTTATCTTCTGTGATAAACATTGCATTAAACAGAACACGTAGAAAATACCTTCTCAGAAACACAGTGCTGGTTGTAGCATGTACTGGGCACAAGAGCTGGAAAAGTTTGGATGTTTTCAAGCAAAGGTGGTTAGAGGTTGCCAAGAGCTATGACTGGAGGCCTGAATTTAGGCAGTTTGATACTGCCTAAAATAACAAGTGCCCAGATCTAGCTGGATGGTTAAAGGAGTCAAAGTCAGGTCTCTGGATCAATTTTGCTGTCAGGGGAAGAAGCCTTTGAGGGAGACTTACCCAGGTAAAGGCTGGGCACCTTGAAGGACTGCAGAGCTACATATGCTACTGCTAGCCAAGGAAAGACCCATGCACAAAAATCAGAAAGCACCACTTCTGTGCCTGTTGTGGAACTGGTATTACATACTCAGAGAAGGATAAGATTTGAAAAGCAGGCACAAAAGAAACTGTAGGCACAAAAGCAGATGTGCAGCCCCAGAAATGCCTGTGTTCTGAACCCGTCAGTAAAGTTCAGCACCCAAAAATCACAAACACTGTGCCAGCCACCTAGTCTCACTACTCAGGTGTTAGAATGCCTTCCATCACCGTTGCACTTGTGAGCCCTAAATCCTGCCAGATGGAAGCGGGCAACTGCAGCATTCCTCCTCCTACAGATCAGGATTTATATCACTGTAATTCCAGGTTAGTTCATTTCCTGGCCCTGCTGGGTGACCTTGAGTAAATCTTTTTCGTTTCTGCTCCTCCTTTTATTTTCTCACACTTCACTGTCTTCAGGGTGGAAAAGTTCTGCTCTAATACAGATGGTTGATGGTAACTGAAACTATATGAAAAGTAGCAGCCACTTTTTCAAGACCTAGTGCTGTGCATTGGATACAGCTGTCAACAGTACCTTGCATGCCATCAGTATCATTATGAAGGCCGTTCTGTGACTAAGGCTGAAGAAATAACTTAGAGCATTCAAACAGACAAATTAGAATTGCAATTTAGCAACGTGGCAATAAAATCCCAAAGCAAACATAAAATAAATCATTTCTATCTTGAACTTGTTTTATATGTTGAAAAGTTCACCACAGAGACATAGGATATACAATTCATTTTTTAACAAGGTCCATGTTACAGATACCATTATCTGTACCATTATACGGATGCCATTAGATAGTGCTGTTTGTATACACAGTGAAGGGAAGCTATGTGTTGAATGCATTTTTAATCCCTGAGGAAGCTCACACTAAATTCTTCACAGGGAATCACAAATTGATGATATTAGTACAATTATGGAGAAAAGTTAAGAGTGGTATTTGACTGTCATAGCCTAACCTTTCTCCTATATGTCTGTAGAATTCTCCTCTGCCCCTTTCACCCGTGATTCACTAACATGTTCCACTGAACTGCTGAAGTGAAACTTATGATTACATTATTATGTTTACAAAAAGAGTCTAATTGTAGGACAACTAATGCCAAGTACACAGATTACTTGAGTATTGTGAGCACATGATGATACCTTCCAACACACACTCCTTTTCACATGTGGAAAACTCAGACTGCAGTTTCAGATAGTTCTGAACCATTGACAGCTTCATGAAATGACATCTGGAAGTAGATTATGTCACATATTGGAAAGGAACAATAAGTTAGCCACAAGAACAATGTGATTTTCCCATGAGTGAGGGGGGGGAAAAAAAAAAAAAAAAAACACAACAAAAGAAGAATCCAGCTGTATACAAAGTAGATTTCCAGTGCAGAGGTAAAACATATGAGAACCAATAGCAGTGGCAGAAGGACAATTGTGATACCAATGATGCAAGGAGTTTAAGTAAACTAACAGCTGCAGGAAGATGAAACAATTGTCAGGCAAACAGTTCTGTTGTGGCCCTCCCCCTCCCACTCCCCAGTGCATTGATCACTAGTTAGTCGATACAGATTCCAATTAATTTGCCCCAAATAGATCAGAGAAGCTTACCTATAGATTGTTCAAGATTTGAGTTGACAAAAATAATGCCCGGGCTCTTACAAAGAAAGGCTCAAGACCTTGAAGCCCAGTTCTTCAGAATATCAACTGATGACCCAGGGCATTCATGCCACTGGATTCACCAACACGCCTCATTCCACAGCAATTTAGATCAAATGACCTCCAGGAAGATTTTTCAGAAGCGTGGAGCTTGAATTAATCTCAGTCCACAGAGTCACACTCTTCAGCTCTGTCACTCCTAAACTCAGTGAGAACTTCCAGAAGTTCTGCCCGAAAGAAGACAGTGAATAGTATAATGTGGAATTTGCAAACCAAAGTTGCTGTTTTTTTAAAGCTGCTTCTTATGTTTGCAGTAACTGTCAGAGAAAATGTGATGGTTCCACTGGAGCTAGAGTGCTTGATGTGGTGAGGGGTAATTAATTTTTTCCAAAAATCAAGGCTATTTATTGGTGCCCTGAATCAAGCAAATTGGAAGCAAAACTAAAGGAAATTTCGTTTCTTGTACCAGAAGACTCAACCCATTCCATTTCTACAGCATTTGACATGGTGACCTCCTACAACAGTGAGACTGACAGAGTAACTAAAACTGTGTGAAGTAGTACATTAGAGCCTCGTTGATACTCCTCTCTTTAATCCACATGCCTCATAACTCATACATGGAAATCAGTGGTCTTGTCCTCCTTCTCTGCTAGGATTTAAGACTGCTATGAAGAGGTTTCATGTTACAAAACATGCTCCCGAACATTTATTCCTGCACGTGAAGGATGAAGAGAAATCATCACAAAGTCTACTCACACAATAATGGACTGAACCCATGGGTTTCATTTATTTCTGCAGCTGTTAGTATGAATTATCAAAACTTTGTTTACTTTTGTATTTCCTATCCCATCTAAACAAGCTTGGTTAGTAATATACATCATCTTATTGTGAAAGGAAGAACCAACCAATTGCTAATGTCTCCTCTAAAATTTGAAAGGTCTCAGGAAAATTTCTTCTAGATTTTCTTCCCTGCAAAATTAGCTCATGCTGTAACTTGAGTCCCACCTCAAACAAAAGTGGAATTTGTAATTCAAATGGGTGGGCTCCTTAGCTTACGTTGGCTGGCCCAGAAACAGCCACTTGAGTTGTAACCACATGAATACTGCTAATTCTCCAGAGTTTTCCCATAACTCCTGCTGGGAAGCCGGAAGGACAACAAAGTTTTCCCGGATCCAATATAAAAAAACAACAGCTTTTAGAACAGCCCAGTATAGCTGTCTTGAAAACTGGGAGCCTATGAATTAATTCTTTCACTGGGATTTTCAGGAGAACAGTTGCATCATTTCTGGGCCTAAGAGTAGTTCAGTCTTAGTCCTCATGGGTTGTCTACCCAAGCCAAACAAGTTCATATCCCTTTTCTCCTCATGGGGAGAAGCTCTTGCACAATCTTTTCCCTATTACTCATTTTTTCACATCCCCAGCACAGCTAACCACAGAGCTGGGGACCACATCCAGAGTCTGCAGCAGTCCTGGGGTAGATCCTTCTCAAGTCAAACAGAGAAAAGCCTGCCAGAACCTTTATGCTATATCTATCACTGTATTAAGTAGAAACTCTCACCAACTTTATGCATGAGTTCCTAAGTTTTTCCTCCCTCCCCCCCAAAAAAAAAATAAAAAAAAATCCAAGGAATTCAGTCATTTGGGTACAAGAGAGATCCTGCCTATTTCTGCCAACACTGCTACTCCATTACCAGAGCCTAATGAAATTAAACTTTCCTGCCATGTACGACGATAACATCTGCTCTACTGGCTGCCCTCACTTAGCTCCACGAAGATTTAGCTTGCAAGTGCTTGCTTACAAAACAATCTAGAAAACTTCAGGCCTCTCTTTAATAATGAAAATAAAAATCTGGAAGTAAACTGTAAACACTTTTCTAACATCACGCTAGCATTATGCATTACAGAACATTATAAGGCTGAAATTTGGCCCTGAGGCCAAGTGCCTCAGCTGTTTAGTGGAGTCAAACCAGTTAAGGCTACTTCATTCTTAATTTCTTCTCATTACTGTTGACTGAAACCATTTAGAGTCAATAGCAACTTCACCATCATTTTGTGTATGTAACTTCCCAAAACACCGATGATATTGAAATTCCACCACTAAGGATTCCAAAATGTTCTTGCGGTCAGCATCTCCTTGCTCAGAAAGAGCCCTCTCCTAGGGCTCAACCCGTTGTCACAAGCATCAGTCTGATTTTCCTTTCTAAGCTTATACATTAGGGATATCATAAAAGCAGTCTGAGAACTTAAGTTTTGTTCCAGTCCACTGGATAACCTTTTAATGGAGTCAAGCAAAGGGATTACTCCCCTCTAGAGCATCTTTATTGCTCTGACTCTCATAGATGAAAATATTTAAAATGAAAGCTAAACAAATAAAGGAAAGGCAACACAGAAGCCCAGAACTTGCTTTTGTTTGCTTGTTCTCAAGTGTTGAAGGCTTTCATTTTGGGGTGGGTGTGGGGAAAAGAGAGCAATGGACATTTTTTTATTAGCAATCTAAAAGATGATTCATAGAAACATCTCATTTGTCAGAGAGCTGTTTAACTTAAAAGACCTTCTGGAGAAAAAAAAAATAAATGTGTGCAGTGTCTCCTTACACAGCTCATCACCAAAATTCAGCATTTGTTGAGCCCAGAGTGGATTTTATACTGAATCATAGTGAGGGTCATCTTGTTGCTGCTGTCATCTTTCAAACCTCATGGAGTTGCCCATGGAGAAACCAAGTGATGGATTGCATCTGTAGCAGCTGCTGAGCCCCAGGGCATTCAACACAGCCAATTATTGCAGCAAACTGGTCTGATGAGGGGTGAGGCAGTTTCTAAAGGCTCTTCCTATAGTGCCCATCCTCTCACCCCACTCACAAATGCCTTTGTTCTAGTCCATGCCATTGCCTCATTACATCTTCCTATTTAGAGAAGTGTATCAGCTTGCAGATGTGGCACATCCCACATACTTTTGTTTCCAGGATCAGAAATTACACGGAGCAGGAGTCCTTGGCAAATGCCACTGCAAGCACCAGCATCCCAGTCTTTCCTGCTGCTGGTACTGGCCCTGCAACTGCATACTGAAATTTCTACACAATGCTCTGAATTATGTTTGCAGTCCCTAATGACCTACTGCATGTAAGCTGCTCCAGAGTTTCTTCCTTGAAGGCTAACTCAGGTCAAAATCAAACCCGAGTCCTCCCTTTTAAAAATTGCTTCTGAAAATCAAGTTTCCTTCCTTATTAGCTTCTCCAGAAAAGCAGGCAAAATTTAGACACAGCTGAAGAACCTTTCAGACAACAAACCTTGAGGATCTGCCACATATTTGTCAATAATTGCTTCAGGAGTCATCTGTAGATTAATCACTCTATTAATCATTCTCCATCATAAGCCCAATTTAGCCCCCTAATCCTAATCCCTTGAAATAAAGCTTGGAGATACTTGAGTTGTGAATACTGCCGCAAACTGTGGGCAAGGGACTGAGTTCACCAAGCTGGCAGAAACGGAGCCACACTCAGGCTGAGCTGGGCGATATTTGGAGAGCTCACATTCATGCTGATGGTGTGGGAGGGAGGAGATTCCATAGGGCTTCTTGACATTTACTAAAATAATAAAACAAACCACCCCTTGTATTAACAGGCACCTCCCTTAGAGGTTATCGCAAATGTAGAACTCTACAGCTCATCTCCTTGCAATTTGGCTCTGAAAATGAATTCTGTCTGGGTTGCATCTGCTTATCTAATGGTAACTTGCACTGCTTTGCAGTCCAGCTCTGCCTCCGGCCACTGCAAAGAAGCAGCTATAAGTCTCTCTGATTCACAAGGATCAATCTTACACAAATGTCTTTTTGTTCAGAAAATGCTTTTGATAGCAGAGCAACAGGTCCAATGTGTTTAGGCAAGCTATACAGTTCCTCTAAGACCACCACCAAGAAAAAGGAAAAACCCACAGTCATTAAAGATACCCGTGTCTGCCTCTCCTCTTGTAGAGTTGGTGTTCTGGGGAGGAAGGCCTACATTTTGTTTTCTCAGCTTATATAAAAACTATTACTCTTCGGAGCGCTGCATATACACACAGATATTAATAAATAAATAAATGAAGCTCTTAATTTCACAAGTTAATGGAGGCTTAATCTTGCCTATCATAAGCTGAGAACAAGTTTTCAGATTTTCTTATTTTTGGTCCAACTAAAAGCAGAAATTGTAATGCTTACATTGTAATTCTGTACAATCGAGATTAAAGCCTAAAATATTGTCAATGTTAAAAAAAGATATTAAATAGACTCAAAAGCTTTTTCCCCCCTTGTATTTATAAGGGAAGTTACCACTATTTTTCTTGGGAAATTAGGTCTGCACACCTACCTAGAACATAATTCACTTCCATTTTTTAGTTCCTATAAATCAGTTTAGACATCTTTCTTTACTATGCTTCTAAATTTATCCTCGAGTAAACATTTGCTTGTTTAAAATGGGTTAATGTAGTGGTTCAAAACCAATGGGGCCACCAGGGCAAATTTTTGAACTTTACTTTCCCAAGAAATGTAATGGCCTTAAACTGGAGGTTTTGCAAGATCATGTTTAGATTATGTTTAAATTGTCACGGATCTAACAATGGGCTGCAGAAAGACCTGCCTTTAGCTACATCCTTTACTTTCCTCCTAGTTAACAGAACTGCAATGTCCACAGTGGATGTTGTAAGAATTGAGTTAATTATCTGGGATAATCTGTATGCATTAGCCAACAGTGTCCCACTAGGTCAATACAGAAATTAATTGTGGGATTCTTGTCAAATTCACATTGTTTCCTGGCACAGTTGCAGGCCACTCAATTAGACACCTTTCAAGGCCTTTTGCTGGTCTAAATGTAGCTAATTGCTCTGGATGTGAATGATTCATCTCCCAGATGTCTCAGACCTCTCCGCAGCTCTGCTCAGCTAATATCAATACGTACATCCAGCGGACAGGATATTCTTGTGAACAGGATATTTTACTCATGTCTCCCTTTTATATGATTAATCCCAAACAAGGAAGTTTCCTGAATCAAGCTCTTGACACAGCAACTCCTTTACATCTGCAGGCTTCCCACACATGAGGGAGCGGGCATGAATGCAGCCTTTTTGTCAGCACTCCCCAGGTGCAGCGCTATTCACACTTGAGCTTGACAGCGTAGCATAACAGTTTTTATTTGCCACTCTCCTCTGTCAAGTATTCTTTTCTCTTCTGCTGCTTCCTCATTTGTCCATATATCTGTGGCAGGGCTGGCCAAATTGAAAATGAATGAAACACAAAGACAGACTGTAGTTTTCACAGTGACAGTCTATGGGAAAGCAGTGCACGGTTTGGTTTTTGTTATGAAGTCCTCAAAGGTCATTGGTAGCACTTGTAACTGCAAGTCCCCAGAGGAAAAGATGAGAGCATCTAGTCCACTGGTTACCAGCTTTCCAGGAAAAATCCTCAACAAGTTACAGCTTAAGAGCCATGGATGAAGAAGTAGGGAATGTAAAAGAATGCCACAGGCTTGAAACCTCTTCCCAGCTTTCTTTGTGCACGAGTAGATTCACAAGTACAGGAATGAGGAAGAGAGAAGCAGCTGGTAATTCAGCCCCTGCAGTGCTGGACGCAGCATTGTACATGGGTGGCACATGCCTCCAGCCCTGGTGGGTGGCTGCAACATGAAACTTTAACAAGATCTGGCACGGCAGCTTTGGCTATATAAAACCTCATCAAGACTCCCTAAGAGGAACACGCACTCACCTGCCATTAACACAACCAGCCACCGGATGTCTTCATTGCTCCATGCCAATAGTCATGGAAAAGCATTTCCTCAAGAGCAAAAAATGAGGTCTCTTCAGGTTGGCCATGTACATAACGCAACCTGGAATGTAACAGCCCAGCTCACTCAAGAATCACATCTGCACTCCTGTAGGAAGCGATATGCAGTGGTAAGGATGCTAGCACGAGGAATAGGTTTTGTTCAACACAGCACTGATTTTCCCTATGACCTTCACATGTTCAATACATCACCACAATTTCTCCATCAGCAAACTGGAATACAAAATATCCCTTGCTTGTGCAAGCATCAACAGAACCACACAATGTCTCAAGAATATTTTGCAGTTCCTACTCAAGAACAACAAAGCAGTAATGATCATCATGCTTGTACCTTTCCCTCCTCTTCCCATTCGAGCACACAGCACCACTGTCTCTACAGAAGCAGCACCTTGAGAGCTGATTGTCATTCATCTCTGCATATTTGTAGAGAAGGCAACAATACAAAGTTGATTTTGCTTATACATATTCACATACACACATATAAGCAGAGGGACAGATGTTATTTGCAGTACTGACAACATGGCAGTAGGCAAAAGCCAGCTCTGAGCCAGACAGCATCTCTGAAATGCACAGCAGTGAGATAGCAGCTGTTGTCAGGCCCTTGGAATGTACTCATTAGATTATTGAGGTCTCTCAATTTCTTCTTTTGCTCTCCTAATACTCTCTCAGTTCGTGTTGAAGTTTGCCATTCCTTTTTCTTGTTCCTCCTCCACCTTAGAATTATAGAATCACAGAATATTCCAAGTTGGAAATGACCCACAAGGATCACTGAGTCCAACTCCTGGCTCCGCACAGCACCACCCTAACCCAGAGTCTGAGAGCGGTGACCAAATACTCCCTGAGCTCTGGCACTGAGCTTCTGCCCACTGCCCTCTGAAGCAGAATCTTTTCTTAATATTCAGCGTGGCTCTCCCCTTCAGGTTCTGCCTAGGGGTTGTGATCCAGGATTACACTTCTCATGCAGCCACTTTTTCTCAAGATGGGAGCCACGCTGGTCACAGACCCCCTAAAAATTCCCCAGTGCAGCTTGACCTTTACGTGAAACAGGAGAAGAAGTTCGTTACAGCTGGAT
>PPHD01001854.1:25356-39562 GCA_002909625.1 Bambusicola thoracicus
TTTCTTTCAAACCACCCCAGAAAATTAAGTAATAGTCGTGTCCTTTGTTCTGCTTTGCTTTGCAGGGAGTAAAGCTAATGAAAATTAGGTCAAGCTGAACCCTGTGTTCCCAAGCATTGTTCTTGAAATCTGTTAGCACCTTGTATCTCTATTCTTCTCTTAGCATTGCAGTGTTTACAAGCTCTCTAAGCACGCATTCACATGCCAATTATGCCAAATAGACCACTTCAGATATGAGCACTAAATCCCAAGTATAAGCAAGCAGCTCTTTTGGGAAGCTGGTTAAAAGAAATAAATAAATAAAGAGTCACCCAGATTCACTTATTTATTTCTGGCTTATTTCCAGGCTGTCTTAAACACTGAACAGGGACTAATGCAGAATACATACACAGGAGTCTATTATTCCACTGCAGCTCAGAGAATTTAGTGCCAAAGAGAGCGATGCAATGTGTGTAAGGGGACAATAGCCCCTTATAGCAATGTTTTGAAATTTAAGATGAAAAAGAAGGTGTTTTGCAATGCTCACAACTGTAATCCTTGTTCCAACAGGCATTGCTACAAATCCCTTCTCAATACCAGCACAAGAGCTATGCCCAGGTGCACTGCTGCATGATTCTGCGTCTGCATGTAGCTTACCCATAAACAGGGAGCTGGTTAATGTGAGCACGGGTCTCAGCTGCACCCTCGCTAAATGCAGAACCCTCATACAACCAGCAAGAGCCCACTCCTACTCCAGCATCCCTATGATTTCATATGAGTCACAGCTCGTTCAAAAGCACTCAAAGTAAGTAGATATTGCAAGCCACCTTACTCTAGGTATTTAATAGATGGGAAACTGAGGCACAGAGCAAGTAAATAAGTGGACATAGAGATCTGTCGCACAGTGCAAGTGGAGGCTTCCCCACCCCCCCCAACTTATTACTATTATTTCTTTCAATACTACTGCTTTTCTTAAGCTGGTATTGCTTGTCCTATGTGAGGAAACTTTCCACTCAGTAATTTTGGTTTTGGGACGCAAGATTTGGCAGATAGATCCATATTTCTCAGTCAGAGTCTTCCAGCAAGAGATGACATAAGGGACTTCATAGAGCTAGCGCTGCTCAGGAAAGGCATAGTTGCTGCTTGTTTCACCAGATTGCTTGTGAATTTTGCCAAAAGAGCAAAGCAAGAAAGAGAGACTGCAAAATTGAGATAGGGTGGATTTCAACAGGACCCTGTGCAGTCATTCCTTACAAAACAGGAAGTCTGTCTAAGCAGCTGGCTGCAGCCTGCATTACTCTTCCACTGTGGGTCACTGATTCAACTCTGACTCTGGTGACAGGGACAGAGCTGCGGCCATGTGGCAGTCATTGAGTAGCTCATGAGAAGTGAGCTACAACTGGCAGCACAGAGTATAGCAGGCAGGTACAAACACCCAGAAATCCCAGTCACCAACAGCAATTCCACCTCTGCTGTGCATAATGCCGGACCGAGAATGTTGTGCTTTTCCCAATTCAGGATGAAGGCACGCTGGGACAGAGGTGCACAGAAGAAGCTCCACATTGTGGAACACATATTAAAAAAGCTTTGATCATCATAGGAAGAAAAGGATCAAATTTGTGAATCTTAACAGAATTAAAATCAACGAGGCCCTCAAATAGCAAAACTACAGTAAGAGCTATCATGTAATTGATATTAGTATGGTTATTATTCAGCCTCTTAGGATATTTTCTTTATTCATGTTAACGGATGGTTTTTTATTGCATTCTGTTGTAATTCTTTTCTTTTATGAAATGTAATTATATTTCCACAAACGTCATGTCTACAGAGGAAGCATGCCAGAAAGCTATTAGAATAGCACTTGTCTTGCTGCTGTGCCAGATGCTGGATGCACTGATTTTCTAAAGACCATGAGGTGTCTCATTTTGCTCAATTCTCTCCATCCCCAGGAAGGCACACATGTAGACATCAACACAGTCAGTTTATAGAGGTGTCAGTTCATAAGATCACCAAGTTTAGTTTGCTTCCACCTATGTTATTAGGCACCACTAGAACACAGTATTAAAATACCAAGAACTACCATTTCCACAGCAGATGACTCAGACCCGTTGTAGTTATCTGAAAGTCAGGGCTGCACCACTATTAGAATACACAGAACATTTTCCCATTCCTGGACTCCTGCAGAACAAATCTGAAATCTCGCATTGCCTTTTTCATTTTAATGTTTTCACTATCTTCTACTACCTGCCACATAATAAGCTACCAAAAAAGAAAGACTAAGTCCTCTTAGGGTAAACTTTCGTATTCTTCATTAATGCTCTATAAATCAGCTTCATTATAAATCAGGGAATGTTCATCAATCAATTCTCAAAAAAATATTTTATTTGGCCACGAGTGTCAAATTGTAAAAGTAACAAAGAAAAAATTAAAACCATGTGCTAGGAATGGGTTCGTGACTGCATGGTTACATCAACAAAGACTCATAACTGCACAAACAATTACCATATATCATATTAACTTTCATTAAATAAAACCATGCTGAAAACCAGTAGTACAATCTTGATAGGACACACATGTTATTGAATACATTTATGTATGCAGAACTGCATGCTACACTCAGCTGCAAACTTGGGTTGCATACCTATAACTGGGGTCAGAATTTCTTCTCTTGTCTTTCTATGCACAGCTACCGTAAAAGATGCTGTCTGAAATCCCCACCTCTGGTAGTTAACCTGCAGACAAAGCAATATTAGCCTTCTTTTGAGACACGCTATCTTGCAGAGTAACAAAAACAGAAGGCTAAATATCAGGAATACCCAGACTTTGTTCCTTAGCTTGTTACTATCTAGTCATTTAATCTTTAATAAGCTGTTCAGAAAAAATTATTTAAACCTCACCAAGACCAGGTGACACGGTTAGTGTGAACAGATGTGTTCACTGATTGAGAATGTAGTCTCTTAACTCTATACTACCTGGAATCAACTGGGGTCTGGTTTTCTTAATAGAAAGTTAGGCACCACTGTCTACATTTAAGAGAACGTCAGTAACAAAAAGCTGTGCCAATAATAAGATGCAAGTGAATCCTCCCAGAGAAGGAACAATGTAAACTGATGGAACAGCATATAATTTCCCTGCACAAAATAATGGTGCCGGTGAGAGCTTGATTCACTTGGTGCCACTGCCTCTATAAGTTCTTCCTAGACCACTTGAAACCGAAAAAGAAACAGCTGTCACATGCAATAGACTTAAGCAGATCTGACTCAGGAGCTGGGGCAACAGAACACAGTCACTTCCCTAGATGACAGCTAACCACACAAACCACATAAGCTTAAAATTCCAGTCTGGGATCTTTTGTAGGTCAGTTCTTCCTTTTTCCCCAATTATTTTTTTAAATGATACTTGTATTACAGTAGCTCTTAGAGGTGCTGAGTGATAGCATGCTCCTAATGAATGAGGCACCATAAGAAATAAATCCAGCAAACTAAAGTTTATTCAGAGGGTCTGTAGACAGCTGGCAATGAAAGCAGGCAAGACAGAGATATCCATATAATATTCATAAATGCATGAAGAGACCAATTTACTTAGTCCTCCCTTATCACACCCTTAAACCACTGAAAATATATACCTGGACAGAAAGTACAGACACAGAGCTATGTTAATAATTGTAATACTGTCACGTTATAATGAGAAGGAAAGTACAGCAATAATAGCAAAGCGGCACAATCATAGGCTGCAGCAAATGAGAACAAGCCCAAATGCAGCAGCCACAGATACAAAGAAAGAAAAACCACTCACCTTGGGAAGGCCTCCAGTAGGCAGGGATCTCCAGCAAGATACCCTTGCCCCTGCTGCCAACTCTTACATGAGGTCTGAGAAGGGGTGGATCCAGACATTCAGGAGCATTGCATGCACCTGAGCTCCACCAGGTCAGCCCTGCCTTCCTACCAGGTGCTCAATCCCTGGTTCAAGCCATCACGTAGCATTTCCACTATAGTAATAATAAAAACATAGTCAGAATCTAGGTAACAAAGCCCAGACAAGAGATCCACTTATGGATCATCCATTGGATGATAGCAAGCTGGGCTGTCATCACTGGCCACTGAGGTGCGTGCAGCCTGTCCACGCAGCAGTGCAATTCTTTGCACCATTTGCACCATTGTTCTTGCAAGACAATCTGTTCAGGACTCTCATCCCTCTCAAAACTGCTGGGTGCTGATCCACTCTACTGGAATGCCTGAGGCCGACTCAGTAAGAAAAATCAAAACTCTTTACCAAAATGCAAGGCACAGATTTACATGCATCACCTGAGCCTATGCGCTGGTTTTGCAAGCTCCACTTCCCTAAGGTTCTACATGCTGACGGTTATCAAATGGGTAGCTGCTTATTTGGTAAAGGAAAGTCTACGCTGTGGACTAATTACAGTTAAATTACTTTAGACAAACATTATCTACAAACTCTAAAATGCTGCATTTCCCAAGGCTTTTATAAAGCACTCATTTACATTCAGATTTCTAAGAGAAATAAATAGAATGGAGGATAATTTGAGCCTTGTGATGGTGTTTTATCTCTGAACTTCAGAGCCTGATGCTTATTAATCAGTTGTGGCCTGTCAACATCAGAGTCAAAAACTCTTCTACCAGAACTTTCATTGGAGATAAGCACTAATTGCATCTATAGAATAATTCTGATTTGCTGTCCAAAATTCAGGGTGTGCAAAAGCCTCTCCTGATCTGCAGAAAGATGGCCTATTCAGCACTGGTGCGAGTTTGAAAGCCCCTGGTGTGCAGGGAAAACAAATGCCTGTCTCTTCCAGGCCTACTGCACATAGCACCCATTTGCTGATGAGCTGCATTGATTCTGTGAAGTGTCCCATGAAATATGCCTTCATATTCATGAGAAACAAAAACAAAAACAAAAAAAAAAACAAAACAAAACAAAAAAAAAACCCACCAAACCCTGAAAGGGGACAACCACCGCCAAAGCTACAGAACTCCTTTTGTGTGAGAAGAGCACAACCTTCTCTTGCTTCTTCCCTTTGAAATGAGATCTTAGCTGGAGGAAAACCATGATTTTCACTAGATCACGTGATCAATTTCCTTCTTAACCTGGCTATACATCTCTGTTCTGAAATTTCAGAGCCAAAGTTGCATTTTTAAATCACCTGGAACTTTACAGCCCATCAGGCAGACTATTACAGCAGCGTACCGGATTAACAGAGCTACAGGTGGGCAATGTATGTAACTGCATGGCAGAGAAGTCTTACTGAAAGTTTCAAGATAAAATAAGGAGCTGCTTCAAAATGCCTGTGGTTCCAAAATAATTAAGCTTTCTTTGGACTTCACCTCCCTGCTTTTTTTTTTTTTTTTTTCATGTTTTTTCTAAATTATCTAAATAGAGGTAAAAAGGAAAGGGGGGAAATTCCACAGTAAAAGGAGGAAAAAGCTAAAAAATAATATCTGCAAGGGATGTTAAAAAGCAGTCCATGCATATGCAGCCTACAAACATTTTGACCTTTCTAGCTGTCTCCACTTTCTCATTCACAGAACTGCCATCTGTGCAATTTTCTCCATGCACTTCAAGCATATACTGGGTTTATAGATGTTGAACTTGACTTTTCTTTTTCCCCCAGTGGAAAATTGGATTTTTAATTAGAGGAAAATGTCTATTTTCCTTGCAAATAGTAATTACATTTTTTCCCCTGGTCACAAAGCTCATTTGGGAAATTAATGTCTTTTTTTTTTTTTCTTTTTTCCTCTTTTTCCCCAAAGTGTGCATGGGGGAGAAGTGTGTGAGGGCAAATGAGAATTGTTCTACATACATGTTTTGAATAAAGAGCTGGATTTCCTGAAAAGGCTGAGATAAAGAGAGCAGTAAAATCTGAAAAATTAAACTGAATATTCAAGTATGTTTATATTTAGTGAACGTTTCCCCCCTGCGCTGTTCATGTCTGGCTGTTCCGTCTGCCCCACACGCAGACACCAATCCTGATACTACCTCAGATCAGTTTTTGTTTCAGAGGTGGCATTCATCACTTTGAATATGCTGAGCAATGAAACCCACTCCACCTACTTCTAGTAGTGAGAAGAAATCCTGAAGAAATTCCTATTCTTTCCTGATTGAGAAACTCCCATACCGTAAGATGTCCTGTGTGTGCTGTTGGGCTCGTTTTGCTTCTCCCTGAACTCAAAGGCAATTATCCACGTGACTCAAATGAGAGAATTTCTGCACTGAGTGTCTGGACAGCATCTAATAGAGACCTTCATCAATTTTGTATTTATCCAAATGACCCTTCCTAAAGATAGCCTGAATTCAGGGGCCAAACCTCCACTCCAAAACCAAAATCAATTTGTAAGCAAGAATCCCAATTCAGTTCCACTATAGGAAATAGAAACCATTTCACAGACTTCAATAACAGTAAAACCAATCCTTCCTCCTATCAAGAGTGCATATTGATTGTTATATACATGATAGACAGAAGTAAGTGTTCCAGACCGAACCTTTTAAACCTCAGAATCAGTCTGAATCTCCTGAATCTCCTACTTAAGGCTGGAGTCCTACAACTATAATAACAGCAAGATGGTCTTGTTTCTGAAAGCCTAAGGTGAGCTACACACAGAGAATGCTTCACCATAAACCAGGACTGGTGAAGCTTTCAAGCCACAAGGGCAATTTTGAGCTATCATTGTATTCTTGAGGTGAGCCTGTCCACTGGCAATCATTTGGTGTTCTGAGGTACCAATTTTGAGTCCAGGACTTAGCTCTGTGTAGTATACAGTTCTACTAATAGGGTTTTTAATTAATGTTTTTCTTACATAGCTCCTGAAACTTTGAGAACGTGTTCAACTACAGTTAATGAATGAGTTTGGGGAGAGATGCTGCAGATACAATCAGGACATAATGAGCTGTAAGAGGTGAAAAGAGAGCTTATGACTAAGAGAAAGGAAGAGGGGGAATTCAAACAATTCAGGACCTCAGCCAAAGACTCATTGAATCCGGCAGGCTGTAGATAAAACCTGTGCTAGGTTAGATGCACGTCTTTGCACACTGCAGAGGGAAATGGACACAGGAAAAACTGGACAAATTGTGAGAAAATGTAAATGGAAAAGTCCTTGAGAGGCATTTGAGGAATGGAGTCATGATGGGAAGAAGAAAAACGACACAGTCCTGCAAGAATAGTGCAAGCAGTGTGGCTGGATTGGCTCAGGAGTGGGGACTTGGTACCCAGAGCCAGCCACCAGTATGGGTGAAAAGAAGATGTTTTCTTCAGTATGTAGGCCCTTTTCTGGAGCAATCTGACAAGCAGCACTGCTGGTGGAAATGGAGCTGCCCCGAATAGTGCTCTCTAATTCGTTCTACCCAGTGTGTGCTCTGCGGAGCTGGGAGCACAGGGCTGACTCTACTTGCCGGAATCCCGACACAAACTCCAGGGAGAAAGGAGACAGACCAGCCTCTTTTTAGCTATATGTCTGCCAGTAGATACACTTAAATAATCTTCTGCTGTTAGCATGAGTATCAGTTCAAGAACACCTACCCTGACTTTACAGCAATGTCTGTTCATCTCCCACCATTAGAAAGAGAAAAGAATTCAATTGGAAAGAAAGCTTAAATAAGGCTTAAAAACATTCAGCCTAGGAGTGCTTAGGAAACATTCCTCTCCCTGCCCACAGGAAACACTTTTATACGAATAGCCATTGTCAGCATTTCACATTTCAACAACAACAAAGAAAGTTCATATTAGCATTGAGGGGTGTGAAAGTTTTTCAGTAAACTGCATCTCATTTTAAAGTGAAAAATGCCATCCTATAGAGGAAAAATGCCCTCCCTATTGAAAAACAATACGTACTCCAGGCAGAAAAAGCTCTCAGAAATGCAGTGGGTAACATCCAACCTGTTTCACCACTCATACTACTAAATCTTAACCTACCCTACTTCCACCTGCACATAGAGTTTGCTTCCACTTTCACACTTGCCTCTCAGATGTGGAAATAATAAAGGAGAAATAAAACTCTGCAATTGTTTTCTAAACCATGCCGGCTTCTTCTGAATTTATTGTCAAGATCTATTTTTTGGCAGGACTAGCAAGAAAGGTCAAACTGGAACACAGCTGCAGGTGTGCAACTTCAATCCACTCAACTTTGTGTGGAGATAAATGAAAGCATGAGTTTTTTTAAACTCTGCCCAACAATCCAGAGGCTCTTTCATCTCTCCTTGAGGGACGCTGAAGGGGAGCCACTCAGCAGCTGAGCTTTCAGACTTATTTCGTCCTGCTGACTTTGGGGCTGTGAAGTTTTATATTACAACTGATCTTTAAATCTGGTCTTTTCTCCTTGAGTTTTCATACATCTCTGCATATTTTTGGAAAAGCAAATAAGAAAGGATTAATTTGAAATGAAAACTGAGTCAGTACTGAAAAGGGAGTAAAATAAGGTTTCGATAATTACATTATTAGAAGAATACGGAGAAGTTCGGCAACAAAAACAGTGCAAATGATATGGGGTTTGGGGAAATACTGACACTTTCAGTAATAAAAGACAATGATTTAATTAGAAAAAAATCAGTTGTTTTTGTGACTGCCTCAAATAAAATGCAGCCAAGGGCACATCTTTACTGTTGGTGTATACATCACTGAGATGGCTCTGCCAATGCCCAAATGAGAAATTCTAGCAAGATCAGAGCAGTCATTTTGCAGAAGGGGCAGCACCCCATGGTGGAACTTGGACAAGCAATATGGCTTTCCACTAACCTGGAGCTGACAAATGCTTATGGTTGCTCACCTAATTAACTGACAGTTGAGGCAATATCAAAGTGTTGTCTTTAACCACTTAGGTAATTGGGTCCTGTACCTTAAAAAGCTTGTAACCCCTACCTAGCTTGGCAGCTCAACACTTCTTGAGGATTGAGGAGCCCAAGTAACTTCACACATCTTACCCAGAAACTAGACTTCAGGTCCCCACTCTGGAAACTATTATCCTTTAATCAAAACCACAGCCTGCAATTGCTTCAGATAGGCTTACTTCAAGGTCCTTTTTAGAAAAGTCAACCTGTAAGCATAAATAGGCCAGCTTTACTTCAACTACCATTGCCTCTATTGTCTCTACTATTACTGTTACTTCAGCACAATCACAAGTAGCACTACCCAAAATATATACTATATACATAAATGCACGCTCGTTTGGTATAAGTCCTAAGAACATAACAACACTGTGAGTATAAGCAACATGCTACTAAGACATGCCTCTAATTTCCAGTACTCATAACTATGGTCTAACACAAATTTTGTCTCTTAGTTACTTAAATAACTACTTGTTCCTGAAGTACTAATGTCCACACAAGCTACCACACTCTTTTTTTGGGTGGGGAACTAAAGCGCAGACTTGTGAATTGTTCAAGGCTATTAAAAAAAATACTAATAGTGGAAATTTATGTCATGGTCAACATCTGGTGTAAATTATTTACAAATAAGTTGGCTATCTAAAAAATAATAGTTTTTAAGTTTGTTTACAAAGTTGATGCACGTTGTTTCCACTATTTTATTAAGAGCACATGGAGCTATGCTTCCAAACAGCAGCATTAAAAATAGACTAGGACTCATGGTGGATGAAATTCAAGCTTTGGTTTTGATAAGCATCCAGAAGTTAGGATTAGCCAAACTTCTTTGGTCAGCCAAGAATTTATAGTAAGACATTTATAATGGAAAGCTAAAGTACGAGAAACCTGAACAGAAGTGAATCATGGTCTTCCAGCCAAATCTGTCTACCATGCAAAGGACTGCCAAGGCTCAACATTCAGGACACCTTACTGGGGTGACAGCAGCACTGGAGCCGGAATGAAGTACAGCATCTGGGTTGACATAAAGGGAAACAGATGGTTTCCTTTGGGAAACTGTCCTTGGTGGCACTCCACGGATTACCATCAAGCCTTGGTCAGTCAGGGTCAAACTGTAGTGACTTCACACTGGGTTAAGTCTTGGCTGTGCTGAAATTGGCACAGACACTACTTACAGCTTCACATCATCCATAACATCATCTGTTCTGACACAGTACAGTGTGTTACTGATATTTTGCCACTCAGAAGCAGAAAGAATGAAAATGCCTAAGAAGTTTTATCTGAAGACTTCAAAGAAGGTCAAGCGTGCTTTATTACAGACCAGTTGTTTGCAGCAAAACCAGCTTTCCTGACCCAGGACTTACAGTTCATAATGACACCTCCTGACGATGGGTGGAACACTGTTTTCCAGCAGCCCCTAGAATGGGTTGAATGAGAATACCCTAAACTGGCAAAAATGCACTGTCCTAAATTGAAACAAAACCATGAGCTAAAGTAAAGGGATGTGGTTAGTGGCTGGCTGCTTACCCTCCCTTTGCTGGCTCATCTTAACTTATAGGATATTATAAAGAAAAGTCTCTCTTTCCTCCTATATCCATGAGCATGGTGGCAGACTCTGGCAGATTTAGAGAAGCAGCTGCTGGATTTTCCCAACAGTGGCAGATCCCATATATCTCAGCCACAGTGCCTGAATGCACAGGGGCACCACGTAGGGCAGAGGAGGGTTTGGATACACTGCTCAGATAAGAATTTGTCCTTTATGCCAATAGAAATTTTCCCCATGATACCTCATAGCATGTGGATATAACAGAAGAGAGCACATTCAGTACTTAAGAATTGAGCAAAACCAGCAGATTAAAAGAATGAGGGTGCACAAAAAAATACAGCTCCAGCCACATGATATCTGCCAACATCTGGAGTCATTCTGTATGTAGGAGATCACCGCTGAAGAGTTTTTCTGAGTATGAGTGGGAGACCTTTGCCCACTTGAATGGACAGGCTGAATGTACTTCCATTTTCCATTTGATTTACAAACAGAGAGCAAGTGTCAGATGTGTAAATGCTGACTTAGCAGGCAGGTAAAACATGGCTTACCTGAAACCTCGATGCATACACTTTCTACAGAAGACTGTAACCATCTCTCTGCCCATCTGTAAGAAACGTTATGGCTTGCCTTGGAAACACAACCCTCTGTTCATAAGCTTGGTACTAAGGCAGACTGAAGTAGCTTGATGTTTTTTCAGGATTCTGGTTAATGTTTAATCCTGCCAGGCTCCTGCAGACCTGGAAATGGCCAGACCTGTTTCTGTTACATGCAGGAAGGATTACTGCAATTCTTCCTCCCAGGTCTTACTGTTTTTACAGAAATTTCATTTTGCCCTGAACAAAGATGAAAGCTTTACTGTGAGGTTCTTATCTGCCTCACATCCTGCTTTCCTATACCATGGCCAAACCTATACCAGCTTGTGTGTTACGCGACAAAACTGGTGTAAGCCAGCACTGCCTGGAAGAGCCAGGGGGTGATTACACTTACTGAAGCTGAGGCCATTTGTTTGCAAAAGGGGCTTACTGGCAAAACAGGGCCAGGCACCGAGTTGCATGTTACAGAAAGTGTTAACTTTTTAAACAGTAGTGTAATTTAATTCCTCCCTCAGATGATCTGTGATCACATGAGCAGGCATATCTGTTCAGTACAGCAGGGATAAGGGCAAATGATTTTTCTCTCACCTGCTCTTATGCCTCACCACAAAGGTACAGATGTCCCTGTCATTCCCAAAGCTACAGCATGACATCAAAGAAGAGGGAAAGTTAAAGCTCTGTTTACGAGGAGTTTAAATTTGTTATAAAAGCAGGTCCTGTCCACCTGGCATCATTTAAGCAAACAGGTGAATATCACTCATTGAAAAATAATGGACTTGAATCTCCACTCCGCTATGATGGATTTACACTGTTGTAACTCTGAACAGCCCTGCAGGATGTTTATGCTTTACAAATAAACAGAAGCTTTTCTTTCAGCAAAATACAATCTGTTTTACCCTTATGATCGATGCTCCCACTACTGAAAAGAATCCTAGTCCTACTTGGCTAACCCCAGTATTAGTCAATAATGACTAACATCTAGCCAATATTTTGGGAAAAACAATGTTACATATGTTTTCTGCTTGTACAAAAATATCAGACCAGCTGACATAAGTTAGCATAGATCCATTGATATCAGTTGCATAAACTACAAGTTTCGCAACAGAACAAAAACTTTAAACTACAGTACCACTTGTGAGAGAGAATACTTAAAATTCAGTTAGCGTGTTATCATAAGGCTTTAGTAACAACACTTGGAATGCTTCCATTTTTTCCATCACATTTAAGAATGCATAAACTCCCACGGCTACCTTGTTCTAATCTGTGAAATAACAGCCCCTGTCTTTTACGTGTAGCATACATACATGGGAAAAAATAAAGTAAAAGGCTACTTGTACAGTTTTTGTAATCGAGTTTTTTGTAAGCGTGGAATTTTGGAGAGGTGTATGAGAGCTTTTGATACATTTCCTGAATATCACAACAGTGACGTTACAGGAGGCAGACAAGGCTCTCTGGGACTCGGCTTCTTCAACTGTAAGGTAATTATAGCATTATTTTTTTTTTAAGGCAGGTGTAGAAGAGAGATCTGTTTACAGAATATGGTGCCACCTAATACAATAGCACAGAGAACTTCTTTAACTCACAAGGCTTCAGTTCAGGGGAGCATTTAAGTACAAACGCAGGCTTTTATGGCACCTGTAGCATCCACAGACTATTTTGTAAATGTTTAGGCGTTTTAACTGAACTCAAACCTTAACACATGGTTATCTCAATTGTTCTTAATGTTTGTTCCATACTTCAATTCCTCTTGAGGAAAACTTAAGACTTATTATGAACTCTCCACATCTTTTCAACAAAATCTAATATCAGCGTAATGTCACAGTAGAGGGAAAAACTGAAGATCATGGAATGGCTTTGGTTGGAAGGGACATTAAAGCTCACCCAGTTCCAACTCACTGCTTGTAGGCATGGCTGCCCCTCACCAGCTCAGGCTGCACAGGTCCCCATCCAACTTGGCCTGGAGCGCATCCAGGGATAGGGCACCCACAGTTTCTCTGGGCAACATCTAACCTAAATCTCCCCTCTTTTAGTTTAAAGCTATTCCCCCCTGTCCTACCACTATCAGGTCACATAACAAGTCAGTCTTCCTCCTGTTTATATGCTCCCGTCAAGTACTGGAAGGCCACAGTGAGCCCTTCCCAGAGCCTTCTCTTCTCTAGGCTAAACAAGCTCAACTCCTTCAATGTTTCTTCATAGGAGAAGTGCTCCAGCCCTCCGATCATCTTTGTGGCCCTCCTCCGGACTCTCTCCAAAAGCTCAACTTCATTCCTAAGTTGGGGTCCCCAGGCCTGTTTGCAGCACTCCAGATGGGGCCTCATCTCCTCCCTCTCCCTGCTGCCTCCCCTCTGTTGATGCAGCCCAGAATACAGTTGGTTTTCCAGGCTGCAAGCACACACTGCTGGCTCATGTCCAGCTTTTTGTTCATCAGGACCCCCAAGTCCTTCTCTGCAGGGCTGCTCTCAACAAATACTCCTAATCTGTTCTTGTATCTGAGATTGCCCAGCCTAAGTGCAACAGCCTGTACTTGGCCTTACTGAACCTCGTTTCATTCAAGTGGACCCACTTTTCAAGCCTGTCCAGGCCTTTTAGGATGGCATCACTCCTTTTTGTCATATAAACTGTGCCACTCAGCTTGGCGTAATCAGTAAACTTGCTGAGGGTGCACTCAATACCCCCGTCTATGTCATTGATTAAAACATTTAAGAGCTCTATCCCAAGACTCAACCACTTTTTTTTTCTGTTTGTTTCCTTCCTCTTTACTTCCAGATTAAAATATATATATATATTCCTGTTATGCACTGGGACAAATCCACACAAATTTCAAATGCAGGTGGAGAATGGAAGAGAATGGTCTTCTACCTACTCTAATCCACTTGAAGCATTTATCGAACCAAACCAAACTAAATGCAACTGAGCATAGAAGCCCTGTGTGAACAGACAGGGTTTGTTGCTGCACTGCTTGCAGGAATGAACCTCAGAGTTCATAATCTGGCACAAGGAGATAACAGCACTAAATAGGAGATAACAGCGCTAAATAAACTTGGTTCCTCTCCAGAAGTGCTCAGCTGAGATGTTCAGTACCAGTCTAGAAATTTATTGCATATGACTCCCACTGAATTCAAAGGGATGGCATAACTAAAAAAAAAAACCTCTGACTCTCAGGGGGATATGGCAAGAGAGAAGGTGATGCACAAAAACATAAAAAAACGTGACATGGACCATATATTGATATTCAAAGTTTCATATTTCCACTGCAAAAAAA
>PPHD01001855.1:0-12049 GCA_002909625.1 Bambusicola thoracicus
CAGTAGAGTTACTCATCCCTAGTACTTTGCTTACCAGACATAAACCCTTCCTTGGTTCCCAAATTTTTTATCAGATTTCAGATGCTTAAGTGAATAGGTTTGCAGGCATTAAAATGCAAAGGGAAGCACAGCTGTGATCACGAGAGCACCACAGTCTCGGAGGAAAGAGGCACAGTGACAATGTGAGTCTTCTGCAGGAAGCAGACTTAGAAAGAGGAAAATAAATTTGGGTTGGTCCAACTGCATCACAGCACCCTTTAATGTGTATACCTTTGAACATTCAGCTTTCTTAACAGCACCCGCATTTTGAAACAAGGAGTTGTATGCCTTTAAGTTATGTATGGCTTTAAGAACCAGGGCAGGTTCAGGTTTGATAGTTGAAAAAATTTCTTCTCGGAAAGAATGGTGATGCAGTGGCATGGGCTGCCCAGGGAGGTGGTGCAGTCACCGTCCCTGGAGGTGTTAAGAAAACATAGAGATGTGGCACTGAGGGACACGGCCAGTGGGTATGGTGGGGATGGGCTGGGGGTAGGACTGGGTGATCTTAGAGGTCTTTTTCAACCTTCATGATTTTATGATACCACAGTTTCTCCTTCCCCCAAAACTCTGTGCTCCTCAGCTGCAGAAATACAAGGGCACACCCCACCACCACCACACAGTTGGTGTTGCTGCTACGATTACCACCCCTGCGGATAATTCTGCTCCTGCCAGGAGCTCAGCAGGCTAAGGGGAGCTGAGCACTTGTCAGAGAGCAAAGCAAGAAAACAGGGCAGAGAAGAGATTCCTTTAGTGCCTCCAAATACCAACACTGAGAATCAGATGGGAAACCAAAGCACAGACATATGCCAGCCATGATCTTTTTAAGAGCATGCTCATACTATTCTGATGAAACCTGATCACATTTTCTTCCAGATCCATCCATCTTTTATTTTAAGCACTACAACCTTGGTTACACTGGTAGACACTTTTGCATTTTTTTTTTGTCTCCTATTTATCCTTCAGTCATCCTTGTGAGTTGGAAATATGCTGGCAAAAGCATATAATCTAGCATGTTGCAATGACAACTGCTAGTTATTATGAGATGCTACAGCACCACTTATTCAAACACCCAAGAAGAAAAATTTCACTTTCCCCCTTACATTGCTTCTTAGGGTACACACTGATATCAATGCTACGCAATATCCAGTTAAAACCACACATTTAGAAATATAAGCTTCTACCTGCTTGATCCCTGGTTTTATCACTGATGAGCAGATAAATCAATGTAATGAATTTTATTTATTTATTTAATATCTGCTTCTAAACACATCCTACTGAATGTTGTTTTCAGTTGGGTCGGGAGATGGCTATAAAATACATTAGACATTCGCTTTTGCAGACTTGGAAAGGGATTTAATCAGTACATGAATGAGGCTTAAAGAAACAGAAAGCTTCCTAATGCAAATGCAGCTGTGACTGATAAGAAGGACAATGGACAGAAATCCTTGACTTGATTAACTTATTGACCTAGAAAGAGGGATGTGTCTCATTCCAGCAGCGCAGAACAGAGAAACACTCATTAACTGTTCCATTCAGCTGAAAGGAGCCCCGCGCTCACTTCCGCACCCAAAGGAGCCATTCACCAGAAACTTGGACACACTAGGAAAGCCTTTCTTTCAGTTTCTGGCTGTACAATATCAAACAGGGGGACAGACCTCACATAAACAAGTGTCTTTCTCTCCCTTCCATCCCTGCTTTGGCTTTTCAGAGGATTCAGCTGGTCCTAAACCACATACAGTAAGAAAGATTATTTCAAAAGGGCTTAATTCACTTTGATGTGCTGTTTTGTTTTAATGGGATGCCTTTTCTGAAGGCACATGAGGCCTATTAACTATTTCCAATCTGCACATGCTGTGTATGTATGTATTGTCATTATCGTACGAGAAAGAGAAGAATTCAGCAAGGCTAATCTTAGCAATGCCTTTAAAAATATTTCATATATACCTTGCACCTTCAAAGCCGTGTGGACAGCAGCTAATTAAATCTCTCAACTCTGTTCTGATACAGGTAGGTTAAGCACAGTTATTTCCATTTTGCAGTGGAAGGCGAGAAGCAGCACGGCACCAGCTCCTGGCTCTGAGCGCCCACCCCAATACCACGCAAAGCTGCGTGGGCAGAGGGGTCACAGACTGTAATAGGGGGTCAGGAACTGGGAGCGAACAAAGACCCAGAGCCAGAACGCTGACCTCGAGGAGACAGAGACAGAGCAATGCTGTCCGACTGCAAGGTTTTATGCAGAAAGAAAAGCATGGAATGCAAAATAAAGGTGGGAGAAGGGGACAGACTATTGCATGGAGAGCCAAACGTGGGACTATTTTCTCCAGAGTGCCCAAGGGCTGGCTCACATCCCTGCCCTAGCTATTGTGGAGCTGATTGGCATTCAGGAGGCTGGGAAGTCAGACGTGTAACAGATCTGGAAGAGAAGTCTGATCTTCCTTATCTCGTCACTGTGGTCCCATTCCTCCAAATAACAGGGGTTTTCAAAATTAATTAACATTCTGAAAAGAGAACCTGACCATAAGAGTGGGTTTCTAATTAGCTACAGCTCACACTGGCAGCCTGCTTAAGAGTCAAGGCTGATCCTGCTGACCGGACAGGGTGCGGGCCCTGGCTGAGCATAAAGCAAACAAACCTGAGACTGCTTGCTTGAGATTCCTGGATAGCAGGACAAAAAGAGCATGCTAACATTGGCTGCTTCAGTTGCAGTGCATCTCCAAGGATACTAGCAGCGTCTCCTACAAATTAAGACATGAACACTTCTGAATACCTGTATGAACCTAACTCTTTTTTCTTTGTCTCATCTCATAACAGAAGCGTACAAAAATAGCATAAACAGTCATAAGGCTTTACCTGAGCTTGAGCTCTGCTTGAAGAACATCACTAAGCACAGCTCACACTGTGCTAAGGATACAGGAGGGACGGGATAAAGGTGTGGGAAGGCAGTGGCAATGCCAGGACTCTTCAATGGATGGAGCTCTTCTAGGCAATACAAAGGGAAAGGCACTGAGAAACAGGGAAGCTGAAGAGCACCTCAGTGTAGCTCAAGAATGCATGACTGGCTGCAGAGCAGGTCAGGACACCAAAGGCAGAACGAGGTGTGTGGGGAGTGGGCCAGCTTGAGAGCACACAGCACCCAGAGGGCAGCAGCCAAGCTTCTGGCATGAGGAAAGCAGCAGTCACACAGTGGGATCCTCTGTGGAAAAGAGGAGTGTGTGCTGGCTGCCCCGGCCAGTCGCCCAGCTCAGGACAAGGGGTGGATGGGTGGGAACACGTGAGGTGTAGAAAGAAAAGGAACTATGGCTTGGCTAGGTGGGAAGGTGCTGGGCAAAGAGACAAGGCAGTTCCTTTGCAAAAAGACTGTGGGAATGGAGATGACAGTGAGAAACACGTGAGGTGGCTAAAATAAACCCCAAATCCACAAAAAAACGTGTAAGAAGAAAGGAGGTAATGAGGGCAACCTGACATAGAAAGGGAGTGGAGGACCTGACAAGAATCTAAGAGGATGAGCTAGCTGGGGGCAAATGAAAGGAGGAGGAGAGATTTATAAGTTTAGAACAAATCACTTAATTACAGAAGGAACAAATATAGCTTTCACCTAAACTCTGCTTCTTACCACAGCTTGCAGATAGTTTGGTGTGATAATGAGTTCATGGGGCTCACCCAGTGAATGCGACTGCAGCCAGCAAACCCAAACCACAGACTGTTAGCAGCCAGGAGAGGCAGGTTGGAACCCCAGGAGCAGCAGGGCTCAATGAAACAGTCGCCATATGGGTACCTGGAGGCAAAAACCCAAACAAGCTGGCCCTAAATGAGGGGCACAGATATGGTGAGAAAGAGTATGTAACTACAGTCTAAAAAAAAGGAAAAAAAAGTATCATCACCACCCCCTAAAGGAAGCTCAAATGTTGTTTAATTCAATGCAAAATGATTGAAAAATTGCAGGAACCCCTCTAATCCCATCACTGACACCTTATTTTCCAGCCACCTTATCTAATCTTCTTTCAGCAGGGAGAGGGAAAAAAAAGGTTTTATTAATTGAATTAATAAAATCCCTTGTTGACTCCAGTCCATCCTTGGTGATAATAAATCCTTTCCAGATGGATTGTAATTTCCATTTAATCTTTTATTCCTCTGCCAATCAGCAACCCACCCGGCATGAGAACTCCTTTCTGGCTATCACTGGCATGGCGTTAGATGCTCTTCAAAGGGCCTAAGAACCCTTAAGGGGGCACTTGGGGAAGATAATGCTAATTTAATAAAGGTGGGAATTTAAAGGTGATGAGTTAAAACTGCATTAAGACAACACATGGATTTTCCCAGTCAGAATTAAAGAGGCCTTAATTGAGTTTAGAACGTTTTGGAAAGGAAGTGCTTGACATAAATTCTCCTCTTTACTGAGAAAATGAAACAAGCCACAAAGAATCAGAGGCGTTTCTCCATTTTGATGGAGGCAGCCATAACAGCCCTTTAAGTTACTTTAATTAATCCATTTAAGAACGCATTCAAATCAGTTGCATTTAGCATCCTCACATAGATTATGGAGTGAATCGGGCCCCACCCTTCAGCAGCATCTGAAAGCATCTCCTCCTAAAATTTATCCAAAGATAGCACAGTCTGCTAACATAAACTTGATCCAAAGACTGGAGGCTTAGATTTCAAAATGTGCGCCGGGTTCACATTCAATCTCCAGCTCTTTACTATTACAACTCATGCTTATTGGGGTTGCTCAGTATTGTCACAAGCATGTGTCTGTGCTGCTAAATTACTTACTAAGGCTGCTTTTGCACATTCTTTCGTAAGCTGTATTAATAGCACGATCGAAGTCTGCAGGAAGCAAGTGAGAAATGCCATTCTTCTTATAATTAAAAAAAAAGAAAGAGAGAGAGAGACAGCGGACAATCAAGAGCAGAAAATCCTATTTCAGAGCTGCAGCTCTGGGTGCACAGATCATTAATGAAGCCCGTGTATGTCACAAGGTTCAGTCCTCCAGTTGTGCCAGTAGCTGAGCTCTACCAAGGATACCAAGGATGCTAGCAGCTCCCTGCCTTCCTACTCCCCCCTACCTCACAGAGCAGCCCCAAGAAGACCCACGCACTCAGGGAGGAAGTGAAAATGAGTGAAAATCCAAAGAAAACACTTCTTTAAAAACAAAGGAGGGACAGAGAGAGGGGGAGATGCCAAAAATCCCTCTAAAAATAATAATAATTATAATAATCTCAAAGCCACTTGCTTGTTGAGGAAAACATAAATAAATGACATAACTTATCATTGGTAGGAGGAAACACGCTGTTAAATTTTGACTCTTGTTGTCCCTCAGATGGGCTAGTTTAGAAAAACAGCAGCAATGGGGTCTCTAGGGCTGATGCAAGCTGGCCACGTAGCTGCACACTTTTCACAACAAGGTCTTTATGGCAGAGGGGGAGGCAAAATGCAAAGAAACAGCTGGAACCAGAGGGAACAAGCAGTAAACTGGGCTTGGTTAGACCTAAGGTTTAGATGAGAAAAAACACTGTTCATGCAATTGGGATAGAAACCATCACTTTCTTCCTGGCTTAACAGTTTCAAAGCAACTCCAGTTCCATTAATTTACCTATGTTTAACTGTCGGAGTCACATAAAAGCAAGTAAAAGCAGCACTGAAAGCCATAATGAACTAGCATGCTAAATGAGTTCTGACTCCTCTCTTTAGCGGTCACTTAACTCTGCATTGAGCCAATGAAAATAATGTTTATTTAAAGGACTAATAAAGAACAGCCTTAATAAAATAAATCATGTTTATTTTGCTTAATTATTTTTCCCCTTTCCTTGAATGATTTGCCTATGCTTATTGAAATGCCATTACCGAGTACCTGTAGGTAGACAGCTAATGATTTTAATAGGGACAGTGTTTTAAGCATTGTGTTCAGATGTTAATCACATCTGTACAAAATCACATTCCTATTAATAGAACTTAATTCTGTACATATTTGTACAGAGCAGCTACATATAGGGCTATGCCCATACCGGCTACCTAGTTTGAAACACAACTTTATTTATCCTGTAGGCATATGTATACCAACACGCACATTTCTGTTTCTCAAAGCACATATATAAAATGCATACACACGTAATACAAAGGTATGACATTTTCAAGAAGATGCCATTCAACAGACTAAAGAAGAGAGGAGTCAGAGTACGACCAGCTATAATACAATAGCACGTGTAAGGCTACTGCCCATACAGATTTCCTAGAAATTGTCTGGATGACTCTGAGGGCTGGGTGTGCATCCACAATCTGAATGTGGGGACATCTGGGCAGCTGGTGGCCCAGCTGGAGCTACCGCGTGTCCAGCAATCTCAGCTGTGCACACTGTGCAGGCACCAACGAAACCACATAGCACAGCACACAACAGGTCTGCTCGTTTAGAGAAATAGTGGGCTTAAGGCATATGCATGAAGCACTCGTGTACATCCAACGCACACTTCTAGGCAGCATTTAGTTGACTTTCTGAGAAGGAGAGATCAAGCAGAAAGCCATGGACACAAAGCTGAGAGCTTCCTGTACTGCATCACTGAATCACAACTTCACAGTCACCTGGGACAGAGTTACAGTACCTCTAGAGTGCAAGGAAATCCTCAGTGCTACAGACACTAACATTTTTCCTTCATTTTCATTCAATTAAGAAAATACTTATCTGGTTAAATGTAAAACCCCCAATTCTAACAGACAATTTCCATTTAGAAAATAGAAATAAAAACCAGTGATTTATTAAGCTAAACTAGAATGAAACATGGTGCATTATGATGCTTCTGATCTGAGGGGACATGAGATGACAAAAACCTATCACACATTTCTTAAGTGCAGAAAAAGTCAGCTGATAAAATCTGACACACTTGCCATATTGGGAATTCTGTGCAAAATAGTTCTCATTTCCCTCTCTTCCTCTGGCTGTCAGAATGAAAAACTGGGAAGCGTTTACCCAAAGACTGGCAGAGTCTGTCAAAGATTTAGCAGTATAATTGATGGGAAATCTAGTGTGTTTAGACAGCACTGCCTGAAATTAGCCTCTACACCACAGCATGCCAAAATTCTTATGCCATTACAAAACATGTCCAAGGAAAGCAGTCCAAGTTCTGGCAGCTTGCAATGGCAGCTTGTTTGGATATGACCAAAGCAGCTCCATCCAAATATGGAATACAGATTCACTCCACAAACGATTAAAACAGGGTGTGTGGGCAGTGACATGTAAATGATATGTCATTAAACAAGAGGCATGAGGCAGGTGATATTCAATAATAAATTCGTGTATATTATGATGCTATTCACGTGAAAGAAAACCAACAAGGACTTTGAATTAACGGCATAGCTACCTAAGAAACTATCCAACTGCTACAGATATTAGACCATTAATATTCTTGACTTTATATCTGATGGCAGGGAGAAGTCTGGAAGCAGAGTGCAGTGCCATGAGCAGTAGAAGGGGATCAGCCTCAAGCTGCAAGGTGAGATTAAGTGTCATTCTACCCCAGTGAAAGTTTGGCCAAATAATACCAAATGCATCTGAAATATTTAGCAAATAGCTTGCAACTCCCCACAAAGCTACCTGCATGCTGTTCTCTTGCATCGTATTAATAACTTGAGCTACTCAAAGTGCTGTTACTTACTTCATCCGTAAGTTCATGCAAGATGTTGCTCAATCCTCATCAAATCTAGCAAAATGCAGCAGTTTTATAACAAGCATGGATTATCACTACCACCAACTAGTACGAAGGTTTTGGAAAATGAGACGCTACTCATTAAGACAAGAGGTTCCTGGCATGGAAGACTTCAATATATCAAATGTGCTATCAACGAATGATTACGATTTAACTGTCTGAAAGTTTTTATATTACATTTCCTGCAAGGCACATTTTGTGTGATACATGCAGGTTTATTTAACACGATCATTCAACTTCTGTATACTAAACTATATTACATCTTCGCGGGGTGTTTTTTGCTTTATTTCTTTTGAAGATATCTGTAGGCAGACAGAAAATACACAACTCTTAGAATACCTATTGGGAGAAAAGCTTTCAAAGATAAAAGAAATGTCTTTGCCTGAAAAACAGAAATGATCATGGTCACCTGAATGGTCTCCATAAAAAACGCAATTGCAACCAAATTCCTCTGTCTGTCTGTCAGCTTGACACACAGAACCAAAGCTGTGTCATGCCAATGCAAGCTTCTTGTGCAATGATACCCTAAGACATAATGGTTTATGGATACAAAGCAAAGTGAGGTCTCTTGTTACATATCCTGAGCTATATTAGGCTAGCTTTTCAAACATACATACCTATAAAAAGAGAGGATGTGTGCTTAAAAGTTAACAGAGTCTAAAAAGTACAGAAGGAAACTGCAAGGGTATTTGAAATGTTGGTCTCAAAGACATGAAAGTACACACTTACTAAAATTAGTACTGTGATGTGATAAACAACTTCAGATTAACATGTGAGAAAATCTTTTTTTTTCCCAGTGCCTCCCATGCCTTAAAGGACGCTCTGATATGAAAACAAACTCTGCATTAACATCCAGGCTTTATATTATTTGTATTTAAGAAGCATTTCCTGCTATTCAATTTTGCATTATTTTCACGGTAGCAAACCGTACAATCCAACCAAAAATAGGGAATTCTAAAGCAGGAAATGGTGCATGTCCTTATTCCTAGTTAATACTAAGGTGGCAACGTTTTCTTTATATACAATTTTTGCTGGGCTATTTATTCACTGTAATAATAATTGTTTCTTCATTACGTAACACAGCAAAGAAATACGGGGGAGGGAGGAAGTATTTTGGATGCAGAGTACAGGCAATGGCTCTCTATTTTAGTATTCTGACAGAAACTCTTCTTATGAAATGGCTGAAATGGAAACAAGATTCACCTGAATCATGTTTTCATTAGGAAGAATCCGTGCCAATTGCTAACTGAGCAGTACTGCCAGACGCAAGTGCTCAAACATCATGAGTTAATCCCCTTAAAATTACAAAATTGATTTAAGAAACAAACTATGAAAAAGCAGAGACATTTGCCTTACGTCTTGGAGCACAAACCCTTCTCCCAAAGGACGTACTTCTGAATAGCTGAAGTGTAAAAATATTGTTTTAAAAATCAAAATGCTCAAATACTACACGCCTTCATCAGACTGAGGATTAAAAATATTCTGGTTGCCAAAGTTGAAGACAAAACCGCTAGCAGCGATATTTCAGAAGACTGCTCCTTGGTTTCCTCCCTCCTCGCAAAGGTGGGATATTATTAAAGTTGGGAAGGGCCAGCTTCTCTTACAGAAGCAACGAAGGTCCTGATCCTGCAAAGAGACTGCAAATGTTTCCAGGACCAGAGCGGATGAACTGAAATCAATGCCTTTTTACAGTTTGCAAGAGCAGGATCATCTGTATTCTGCACAGAAGAAAACCCATTGCAGGCAGACGAGCAAATTAGATATTCTTGGGGTTTGCAAGCTGAGCCTGTTATTTATCATTAACAACTGCAGTAATTATGCTGCAAATAGCCACCTGTTTAAATTACTCAGGTATTTGTATGGCAGTCAGACTGCTGGCAAATCTGGGCACTTGGGGTTTCGAGGAAGGAAGTCCATAGCTCAGTAATTGAGACAAATCTCACCGAAAACAGAGGGATCCTCAGAGAAACTGTTAACACGTGCAGATTGGGGAGCAACTGTGCGCACACACTGCTACCACATGCACAGCTTTGCAGAGCACAGCCGCACCCTACGTCCTTGACTGAGTGACTTCTTTCCTGATTTTCCTTCTGCCTTGACTTCCCAAGCCCAGTGCAACTGCCTTAGTGCTGCTCCTTGATGTGCTCTGGCTTCCCGGGCCTAAATTTAAACATTTCCATTTTTCTCCACGTTTCCTTGTCGCAATGCATTTGGTGTTTTCCCATCCCAACCACTGTTCCTGAAAAGACACTGTCAGATTTTGTGCAGAAGAAATTTGCACACAAGTTATTTAGACCACATATCACCTCTGCCCAGAGAGCACAACTCTGGAAGGGGATTGCACGGCCCTCGCAGAAGGCTGATAGAAAGCAACTCAAAGGGTTTAAATGCACTCTTTTTAAATGGCTATTTCGGAAACTTCAGCTTTCTTTGGATGAACGTAACTTGTTGCTTATACTTTCTGTATTGTGATAAAAATACTGCAATGATTTCAAAGCCTCCATGTCCATGTGACAGTGTCAATACTTGACAGGAGTTTGGTCGTTAAACGAACTACATTACATTCACTATGAGACTCAGGGAAGGGAACTAGGAAGCCAAACTGACTTGCAAAAAGAGAGGCAAGGATGCTTGTTGGCACCAAACGCATCCTGATAGACTACTAATAGGAAATGCCTTAAACAAATATTTACGGGTTCCAAATAAGATGTGAAGAGCTTCTTGGCATCTTATTAACAACTCCCATTTTCTTAAGATAACGCCGTGGTATACCCAAACAAGTTCTTGGATACAGAACAGAAATGCTAAGCCTTAGCTCCAGCTACCACTAGCCAGTTTTCCTAGACAAAAGCTTTAGGGCTCCTTCCCACTGTTGGAAAATACCCATATTTTACTCAAAGGGTTAGTGATTTTATGGCACGTATTTGTTGCCAACTCTCCGCCAATTTATTTTCCAACTAATTTAACACATCTTGACTCCAAAGTGTTTTTTATTTTCTCCCCTGCTGATATCACAATGTCAGAGATCAAAGGCTGCTTCCCATCTTCCAGCTCGTGCTACACTGAAGCAAATTACCAGATACGTTACAGAAAATTTGCAGCACTCACCCAAACATGGTCACAAGCAACCCAACAAAGCTTTGAACACATGGCAGAGGCAGGGGCACTGACAGGCTGGAGCTGGCAAAGCAAGCCAATGAACTACGAAAATGTGTCTCGTGTACCAAACAGACACTTACATACGTGTGGGCTGGAAAGAAAAACCTAAAATCCTCCTGGGGAAAAAATAAAAGAGAAAAAGATACAGCACGTTTCTTTTAGCTTGTTTTAATATAGCTAGTAAAGAGATTTGTAAGGCTTTGGCAGGTCTACACATGTTGTTTTGGGTATATTTTTTTTTTTTTAACCTGTTCTTGCCCATATGTGTAAAGACAGACTTGCAGAACGCTCAAAAGAAAATAATGAGTAAACGCCTACTAAAGACCAGGTCAAGCGTTTCTAGCTCACCTCTCTCCCCCTTTCAGCACGAGCTAATCCTCCTTTGGCACTGAAATAAAGAAATACAAACAGAAATCCCTTCTGCATTGGCTGCCTGCCTGAACTATAGTGTCTGTAAACTTTCATTGAAAGCCATGTTGGAGTGAAAATGAATTCAATGAAGACAATTCATTGCTACAATAAGTGGCCCTTTCATAACAAAACATACCTGACAGTTTGGTTTTATGACCTACATTGGAGGAAAAGACATATGTATACACAACACATGGCAAGCAGGCACAGAAAATCATGAATAGACGGGTTCTGGCTAAGTTTGGAAGAACACTTCAAAGTAAAAGACTTCCCTCTCTGATAGCAGTGATACTGCATATGGAAAAGGAAAGTGGGGAGAGTCTTTCTCGCTTCTATTTTAAGTGCTCTCTTGCTCACAGCAACCACTCCCACCCTACCAGAGAAGTAATTATCTCTGATACTCTCAAAACAGTAACTAAAAGATAAATTAACTGAGTAAAGGGATTAAATCCAGCCAACACCACTGGCTGCATCACAGCCTTGATCCCAGCTCCTTCTGCAGAGAATCAACCTAACCAACACCCTGCAAGATGGATCTAAAAAACCTTACCACTAACAAAATACCGTAGCAGAAAAAGTATACGCTACCAGTTGCAAGTATTAGAAAACAAAACAGAGTGAACCCACAAACTAAAAAAGCTTCAACATCAGTTTAATTTAAAACAATACAGAAATGAAAACGTTGCTAGCTTGAGATTTCTGTCACATTAAGTGCATATGGAAAGGCATTCAGGACCTTTCATGAC
>PPHD01001855.1:12088-39545 GCA_002909625.1 Bambusicola thoracicus
CCCCCCCCCCCCCCCCCCCCCCCCATTAGTGCCTGAAAGCAATTTCAGCAACACTTGCTCAGACTGTCTGGTAAACAAGAAGGGAAGAAGCATTCCAGAATTACCTGTGCATACTTAAGTGGATTACACTCCCAAAAAAACCACCAGCTGGCAAACCTTTAATGACATTTTTGACCATGCCCCAGTGGTTTTCATGCCACAGACCTTCAAGCTATTCAGCCACATAACAGATCAGGTGGAATGCCTGGGATGGATGAGGGACAATCAGAGTCAGAAATTCCAGGTTAGGTGCTGAAACTCCAAGACAAGAAAGAGAAAAAAGAAGCAGGACTGAAATAGCATGAATAATAAAGGGTGATTGATAATTCATTACCAAAGCACTTCTGCTTTGTTGGGATGATGGCAGCTACGAGAGCCAACAACGAGAGAAACAACTCAAGACAATCTCAACAGATATTGGGGCTACAAAGGCAACAGCTTCCACAGGGAGAAAAGCTGGCAGGTACAGCGGCCAAGCACAGAAGAAATGAAAATATTTAAATTAGATATGCAGTGATTTTTTTTTTCCTCTCTCGCAACCAACCAACTAACCTTCCAGAATGTAATCATCTTCCTACTTGTCTCCAGTGAAAAAGCTGAATTTGACTGAAGCAACTGTGAGATACGCAGTTTTAACACCTAGTTACTTCCCTGATACAGCAGATATCAAAACCACAAGCCCTCAAGCTCACAGCTCCCTGTGTGTTGACAAAGCACTGACAGCGTACCCCAAATGAACTCTGCCCAAACCGCTCGAGCGTGTTGTCTGCAGCAAGCTCTCAGAAATCGAATGTCAGGACAAAATTGAGGGCCTTTGGACTTTCCACTGAACATTTTACATTATATGACATCCAGTGCAAGGTACAATGTTGTTCCAGTGTTAAATGAAAGGTACAGAGCTAAAGAAGCCTGAATGTAAGATGCCAAAGTGAAGTGCCCTGATTCACATGTATCAGTGAAGTGGTATCCAGCAAGCCCAGCCAATGAACATGGAACAGCTTTCAAAACAGGTCATTTATAGAGATTTCCTCTATAAAACATCCCACGCTTATTTTTCCGCTTTTACCAGCATAACTCTTCTAACACCACTAACCATCCAACCCTCCAGTTACCATTCAGCAGGCAGACCTACCAGTTATGTGGAAATAGAAATGGTGACCAGAGGACATACGTTTCCAATTATGTTTATATGATTTTTTTTCAGTCCTCTTTTCCAGTAAATGGTAATTGCATGCATCTTCCCCCTGTAAACGTGAAATATCCAGCACCGGGTTATATAAATGACCATCACATTTACTCAACCAGATTCTCCAAAGCGCTCAGCTCCCGTTTAGGCTTCTAAATGAACCAGCCCATCTTTAAAGGGCTTGGCAGTCAGCAAAATAATCAGTCTCACTGCTATTCCCCAACAAAACTACTTTCCAAAATGACAAGCCTTACCCCATTCAGCTGTCAAAACAGAGCATACAGCTATATCACCATGCTTTGTCTGGAGCAGAGATTGTACAGACAGTAAAAGCCAAATCCCTCCAAACACGGGATCCTCACACACATCCTTACTAGAAGCACATAGCTCATGAGGTTGCTTTCAGTTGGATTATTCGTATACTCAGTGTCAATTAAAAAACAAACAAGCCTGTCATCCAGCCGTGTTATTGAGCATGCGTTTAATTTTAAGTGTGGTTCCATCCTACAGCTAAACGCATCTCTAATTGCTTCTGGATTTTCCTAAGTCGGGTTATTCTAACACCGGGTCTATACAAGCAGGGAATTAGCACTATTTGTGTTAAAAGAAGAGTCAGAATTAACCTCAGCAGCATGAAGGAAATACAAATAAAGTTCTTAACATTGAGGGGAACTTGCTCACACAGCACACTGACTCAGGCTACAAACCCACCCGCAATTCTGCCCTCTGTGAAGCAGAAGGTTATTTTAACTCAGGTTGATGCTGCCTGTCCAGTTGTAATCGCCTTTTTTCTTTCATCTATTTACTCCCTTGATATTCCTTATTCTTTTAAATCCACACACAAGCCTTCTACAGCTTCTAACTCAGACACTTCAAAGCCTCCTCCCCAAGCAGTTTACCACAAGCCCTGGCTGGCTCCGTGCATTTCAGCACGGAACGCTGATGCGATGAGAAAGCTTGTTTTACCCACAGCTCCTTGAGCACGCGAGGGAGCATTTCTGCACCGTGAACACTCTGTTGTCACCTCGGCTGTAATCCCCTGTTAAGGGCACTTGGAGATGGCGCCAGGCCACAGCCCCTGCGCTGCAACTGCTTTTCTCGAGAGAATCGGGAGCTCGCCGTCTTGATAAAATGACACGGAATATCTTCCTCAAGAATGAAAGTGATTTTCTAGCCTTTGATTGCTGAAAGCACACTTGATAAATTGAATGGGAAGGCATAAAAAAAAAGGGGGTGACTGAGAACAAGAGATGATAACAATGAAGCTCTTATGTGAGGAGGATTCAGGTCATCAATTTTCCTTCAGTATGAATCAAATTCTGTTAGCAACATGGAAGCGGCTCCACGATAAGACACACAGACGCGCTCGAGAAATTTAATGCTTCGCCCCTCACCGCAGAATTTACAGCATTTAATCGACCAAATGGAAAGGCAGAGGCTCTTATCAACTGGAAAGTGGAAGGTATGACAAGAGAGCGGGCTGGGATAACGAATGCTCAGTGAAGTCATAGGACTGCTTGTAAAGCCACTCGGTGTCTCAGCCACGCTGAGGTTCTCACAGATAATTAAATTACATCTCCCCCATGGGCACAATCTAATTTGGGATGTGATGGAAGTAAGGGACGGCCTCCATTCTCTTCCATGCCCCTGAGGACACAGAGGATTGCTGAGTTAGACGCCTGATGATCCACATCAGGGTTTGCATCCCCATCAGCTGGCTCTTCTGCCTTCACCCACAAGACTTCCCCCTTGTTCCCCTCAGCTCCTCTCTCCAGGTTCCCTTCCAGAACACTTCCTTTGAAAACTCTCTTAACTGTTAATGCCGACTTCCACCCCTGCTATAACTGTACTTAGATTTAGTAGTGACCACATTTGTCTGCCTCTGAGTTGTGCTCACTGCATGCCTTGCTCTCTTGCCGTTCTCTAGATTCAGCTCACTAGTACACAGCACATCACACCGAACAGCAGCAAAAAAATCCTCACAACAACAAAGCCAGCACAACCTCAATACAACAACAAAGCCAAAACCACCCAGCACTGTACAAGATCACGCAGTCCTTCATCAGACCTTCATGCACATCTCTTTTCCCCCAGAGGTGTTTACAGTAGCTTGGAGGCTTGCTTCGACCTAATATCCTCTAAGAGGCAGAAGCACCTGTCAAGTGAAAGAACTGCTTGATATGGATGCAAATCTTTGTGTGCAGAGCAATCTTTATTAAACAATGTGAAGGATGCAACATTCCATTAGAATTAAAAATCTGCTAGTAAAGACATTATCATCCTTCCCTGTTACATTTTTAATGGTAACTGAAAGAATACCATGTGAGCTTTACAGATCATCCAATATATTTTTGGCATCTGTTGATGTAACCATGTATTTTAATATAAAATAATGTCACAGACACCAAATTTTCTAACATTTCTTGGAAAAAGAATTTTACTTACTATTTACAAGTTACCTGTCCCATATAAATTAATGTTAATATTAATATATAGCACCCATCTCCACATCAAACAACCCAAAGGCAGAAAACTGAATAGAAATGGAAGGTTATTGGCAGCAATAGTTGCAAATGGCTATCCAGGAGAGTTCCCTCTGCTCACAACACTCATCTAAACATTGATCCAGCACACAAAAGTCATCTTCAGCAATTTGAATGGGATCTGCTAGTGCATTTATTTTCTTTATTTTTATTTTTTATGGTAGTTGAATGAAATGGTCTTTTGGCTTCTGAAAAGCCAGGAGACAAATATATTCCTCCAATAACTAGGCCATTGGTCTCTCCAGCACTTTCTTCCCAGAATTTCTGTGTTGACAAGTGTTTTATTCTTTCTATTGATTCAAAGCATGCTTTAAAATTGCTTGCAAAGGGGGAATTACTCTTTTCTTACTTTGTTCAATAGTTGCCATTCCGTAGCGTCCAAAACCTACTGCCATTAAATTAAAGAGAGTATACAAGTTTCCATTCTATGTAAGCTGTGGCAGATCCCTGTTACAACCAGCTTTCCCATCCGGTCTGGTCTCAGTGCAGCAGGGCTCCATAACCTTTTGTTCCATGAAGATATCAAACCTTCCTTACTGCCTTGATGCAGCCACAGGGACCTGCCATATGTCTGGGAGAGGCTTCACACAAGCTGTGCCATTTGTGAGCAGTGTGGTGGTACTGGTGTGCCCCTCCTTGTAAACACCTAGTGCCAAGCCTCATCTCTGTATGGGAAGGATCCATGCTTCTCCTGGATGCACAAATTCACTTACAGACGAAGGACACCAGTGACAAAATCTCAGCAAGCACTCTCTAACCTTCATAGGTGTCACAGCAGTCACGAAAAAAGGAAATACAGCTCTCTCATGGGAAATGCCCACAGGGCTGCAAACTCAACAAAGCCTTTGTCTCTTGATAAGCAACACCAAGGCTGAAAGAGTATTTTCCATCTACCAGTAACAGTCACGCAAAGCATAATTATTACAGAATTCTCACACTGCATTCTGATTTCAATCAATTCTCTATATCTAAAGCACAGATGTGGACACACAAACAATCATTTCAGCACAGAAAAGACTACCTGAATAGCACTAGTGCTTGTTTCAGAAAATAGAATTTACTGCAAAACTCAACTGAGGAGAAGTCTGTTTTCTTCAAGTTGTTTTCAAGAAAGCACAGAAGAGAGAAAATTATATAAACCTCTAGAAATGCCAGAAGCTTTGACCATGCAACTCAGCACCCACTGCCCTGCTGAATTCCTCACTCGTCTGTCACTAACACAGGCAGCTCAGGTGCACACAGCAATGAAATGCTGCTATTGCACCTCAGTTTTTGACGTGAGCAGGTATATGCCTTCCTTTTTAGAACAAAAGGGAATGGGCTGTATTGCAGTGATCCATGTACTGCACGTTTCTGGGTGGAATCAGGATGAGAAGTGGAGAGTTTGGGAATGAGTCCTTTTTCTTCTGTGTTGAACATGCTTGTGGCGTGTCTGCAATGAAAAAGTGACCACAGTTTCTCACCTTAGCAGTATTTTGGATTGTATGTCTAGCAAACTGCACTCATGCTCCATTTTACTGTGCAAGAGCAATTTAGGAAATCAGAAAAAGAGGAAAATAGAAAATGAAGGAGCTCAGTTTTGAATTCTCTGCACGTATGACACAACATATCTGCAAGCAAACCACATGTTTTATGATTTTCATGACTGAAGTGACAAATTTCTGACCGTACTATTGTGAGTGTCATAGAGACAATTAAGTGATCACCCAGAGATGCAAACTATCACACAGTCTCGCTGTCAACAGCAATCAGAGGCATCAAGTACATCTGCAACAAAATGGATTGGCAGAAGCAGAAGGATCAGCAGCGTCGATTCATTCTAAGCAACTTACAGAAAAGTAAATGCCACAGATGGGCAGAAAAGCGGAGATCTCTACATTAAACCAGTGTATAAGCATTAAAAGACCTAGAAGGTGTTTGCACCAAGAAAAACAAAAGCACTGTGCAAGACAACAGAAGCCTCTGCTACTTGCCCCAAAGGGTACTCAGGAGCTGTAACACAATATTAAGATGTCAGAAAAAAAGAAAACAGAGAATAACATGACATATAATATTATATCTGGTGAAACCCACTAACTCAGTGAGAGCAGGGATCAGAGAAGAGAGGAGGGAAGAATTTGCCCTGAAGGCAAATTACACCACAACTGCCTGCTTTAGGACTATTCTTGTCTTAAGCACTGCTATAGTTAACTCTCCCTGAAATCAGTAGAGGACGCTGAATATTCTAGGTTTCTGAAATCATGATAAGGATTAAAATTGATAGTGATAGCATGTATTTGCAAATACTGTAAGTGGAAAAGTCATTAGCAAATAGTACATGAGTTCTGACAAGACAGAAGAAACCATTCCTCCCTTCGCTGCATAAATACTTGGTTCACAGCATGCTAGACGCGGACAAAGCACTAACTACATGGTTTTAACCAGAGGATCTGTCATACCCCAGCTAACTTGAAGACCTTGTCTGGAAACAGCCCTCTTCCCCCACTCATTCCCCCACCACTGTAAATTAATACTTCTTTGCAGAGATTTTGTCTTCATAGCAATGTTCCTGTGGCTTTAAGTAGAAAGCTTTGCTATGCCTACAGCTTTGGCCTCCTTGAAGGTCTGAGTAATGAAAGATAGTCTGAGATACAGCCATTCAGAGTAAATTCTTTCTCTCAGCAGAACCAAGCTACAGAAGCCAGGAGTGTTTGCTTCCTTATATTATTAACTCAATTAAGCACGCAGTAGAGATTGCTGGGTAAAACATAGCGTGTCTGTGTGCATGTAGAATGCAGACTCAAGTCTTAACATGCCCTTATAAATACAGCAAAAAATAGACCAATAAAATATTTTGTAATGACTATTTATGTGTATATAACAACTCATTATTTCAATTCTCTGCATCAGGGATTTCTTGTTTCTTTCCTCTATCCCTTAAATAAATCTAAATAAATTATACATTTAAAAACAGTCTATGCATCTGTAACAACAGAAACAAATTTCATTTAACATCCAGCTGTCAAAGCCAACCCTTCTGTCACTCTTCATTCAAGTCTGCTTTACATAATTCATGTCGTCTTAATTATTTCCTTCTCTTTCTGGTTAGGATGGCACTTAAGGACGAGTCACTTACAGCGCAGTCATTTCCTTTGGAGATGACACGACTGGGTGACATGATCACATATAAAAAAAACACACTGATTTGATAAGGTCTCCAGGTGGGGAATTATGTATACACAGGGACTATCAAGACGGGACATCAGTAGATCTGCATACTACAGCAATAAACATAGTACTGCATATGCATAATACTGGCTTTTATTGCAGACATACTGTGCCATTAATAGACCCCTTTTTCCTCCTTTATTTCCCTCACAAACAGAATTTGATAAGAGTTTACAGGGAATAAAGAGCATGATACTAGCTCAAATCAGAGGGTTTTTTTTTTTTTTCCCCAGGAAATCTCCCAGATTAAACATTCTTATATCAGAGCTGCTGTCCTTTCTCCACCACTCCATGCCACCAGTCAGTTGGTAGAAATTACCACAGAAAGCCCTAATCACATATATACTAAATGATATCTACAGTAATACACACAACACTCTAGAAATATCCTATTTCTACAGGATAAATAATCAAATTGTTTTAAGTGGTCCAATCTTTTAATGCCTGGAGAGGCCTTCATTTCTGCCACTGCATTTCAAGAAGCTATGTTCATCAGCTCAATACAGTTAACAATCATAAATCAACTTCTCTGCTGTATATGACGAACGAATTTACTATATGATGAAAAGAGCCAATTTCTCGAATTAAGCTTTTACTCTGAGACGTTCCTCACTTCTTTCTCCATTTGCATCCTCTCTCCTCTCCATGGGCTCCCAAAATCTGCAGAAAGAGATCCTCACAAGCAATAGGCTGGATCCTGCAAGTATTTGCTTACAACACTAACCATTGCCACTCAGGCAATATTCTCGGTTAAACTGAGCCGCCGATGAAAAAAAGTTCTTTAAAATATCCCAGACCCGTCAGAATTGGAACTGGGCTCTTGATGCTCTAAAAGCATGGTTAGAAACTTTAGTGACCGCTGCAAACACTTCCCAGGCTATATGCTCAAGTGCTTTTCCTCCCTGTACATACGCTCCTGTGCTTTCTATCCTGCTCTGCTGCCCTGATTACTTTTCATGCCATCTCAAATTATTCAGAGCCTCAATGAAGCATGACCACTTACTCAAAGCTGAACTGAAACGGCAGCAATGGCCCCCACCTCAAGGCTTTCAGTATCTCATTGCACAGCCCAAGGCCAGGACTACAAAGGTGGATTTATCTATTGCTGCTGGCCATACAGACCCACATGCACGATCCAGCAAAACTCAGCAGTCCTGCCTCCCTAGGTGCTGGAAAGATCAAAGGGAGCAAATGCTGTCACAAAACAAAAGCCTAGTAAAATATTAATGTAATTGTGTACCAGCTGGCCATGCAACTAATACCCCTCTTCTCCAGCTTTGTGTCATACCACCAAGATAGAGATTGCCCGTATCATGCCAAATCTGGAGGCAAAGGTAGCCTACCTGTCCAATTTTCATTATACTACTGGTAACAGGAAATTGCTGAAAATGGAAACTGACCTCCCTGGCACATACAGAGCTAAACCTGCAGAATGCATTTGCCGTTGCAGCAGTACAAGGACTGTATTGAACAGTGTAGCTTCTCAGTGTTAGCAAATCAAAGCACTCTAACTACAGTTGGCAAAGTGCAGCTCACCTGAAGCAGTTCAGGAGAAGCCTCCACAATGTCTAATGAAAGTCCCTGCAACCACATTAAAAATATATAAGGATTAATCAGAAATTTGCAATGCTTTCAAAGGAGACACAATCAGCACCCGGGAGCAAAAGGACTCTCAGAAGCTCCCAGCAAGAAAGAAGGAATCTAGCAGATGTAAAGCCTGGAGAACACAGAAAACATTAAAGAGTTACAGCTTTCTCCAAGCCTGATAATAAGATAATAACAAAAAGCTTAGATAAGATGAAAAACTTACAGCTGTTTAAAGCCAATGGCTAAATTCTTGAGTACGTTACAAAGTCAGTTTCCTTGAACCCCATTTGCAAACCACAGCCTTGTACACCACTGGCAAAACAAGGATATATGACCACTGTGTCAATTCGTAGATTATTAGTCAAAAAAGTTTGGAGGTACTGAGCTGAAAGTCATGACACCTGCGTGTGACGTTAAGACAGCAGTTTTTCAGCACTGCATGTGATGAAGCAGCACAAGTTTCACAGACTTCCAGGACACTGCACCTTTCTTACTTGCTTCACGGTTTGGACAAAAAACAGATGACCAGTAGCAGATCACTAAAAGATATCTTGCATAGAACAATCTGGATTTGCCAGCATGCTGCAGCACCCTGAGGGTCTTCTGAATGTTGCTACCAGTTTTAATTCTCCTCTAAAGAGACGCATGCTGCTTCTGCTTTCCTTCCTGACTTCAAATCAGTTCTACTCTTTGTAGAAGGGAAAGGCTGTCATTTGCTATTTTTCTGTGCACATGCTGCTGTACTTTTTTTTATATGTACATTCCTCTATACATATATGCAGTCATACTGGAAGTCTTTATATAAATATATTTAAAACATCATACTGTATACGGTCTATTTTGGCAACAGCCATCTGGAAAAGAAAAAAGCAGAGAAGAAATAATTAAATGCAACCAAACTAGATTTTGTATACTTCCGTCAGCCTAGAGAAAGAAAAATTACTCTCTATGCTGTAAGCAAATTTACCGCTTCTGCACCAACAGTTTTACCCACATGGAGACACCCAGGCTACACTGTATGGCAGCAAACTTCAGTGGAAGACCATTTTGCATATAGGCATGCTTTTAACTGCCACCAAGGAGAGGACTTGACTTCCATCACTGTGACAAAGGACATAATTCTGCTTCTCATAATTTTGAGAGATTTCAGTCTCAAAAAATCTTCTATTCTGCCATGTGCTCAGCATCATTTTGCTTCAGTTAAGTCCTCACCTGAACCAGTTCAGGGTAACCAACAGCAGACGACGGCTACTGCCATACACAAGGATCGAAAAGATTACTCAACATTTACCTGAGGGCCTTATGCTCAGGACTAAACACTCCAGACGTTTTTGTTGCCGGTGATAAGCAGGTCTTTAAATTAGCACTGCAGCTACTGCTGCTTTGTTCCACTTCTAGCTGGGCAACACAGCTGTAACCATAGCCGTACCTTAGGTCCTATAGATTGCCTCCTTCCTATGACACCCCTAATAAAATCTGTGATATTCTAAAAGAGACGGGCTCTTGATTTCACATTCCTCTTACACAGTTGCTTTATTCCCGCTGAAATAGTCGGATGAAATTATGCATGGAAACACTGCTGAGAATTTTACTCCTCATGAAAGAATAAAAAACGCCCGACATGCTCAGAATTCAAATCAGGAGCAGAAGGGCCCTAATTCCATGTACGTGTTATCAATATGGCACACATTTGACAGACACGCAGTACTTGCCAAACTTGAGGGTATCCCCCTGGGAGGAGGGGATTAAGATGCAACCTTGGATCAAAATGGGCTACGCAATCAGGACTTCCCACAGCAACACTGAGGAAATGAAATTCACGGTGAAGAGGTTCAGTTCCTAAAACGCAAGGAAACACTGGAAGAAACTAACGCGATTAAAAAACATGAATTAATTCTTTTACTCAGAAGAGCCCCAAAACACAGACTTGGCAGGAACGCTCCACAGAATCACTTATTTATTCATTCACTTTAGTGGCCACGCTCTACTTTGTGAATTATTCCTGATAATTCAAGCGGACACGTAAAAATGAAGTCACTTTGCACACATTTTAATACATATTCTAGAGTCTCAAAAGTAAAGCCTTTGCACTATATAATGGTTTCTAAGTGCGCGTATCTGTGTACATCTCTAAAGATGACAACTGAAAGAGGGTATATTTGTTTTTAATCACTTAATTATCCTTTTTCCCCTCGGTGCATTAATTTGGCAATTAAAGGATTCTGCTCTCACCAAAGGGTGAGATGACGGAGCCTCTTGGAGCCCTGATTTTTGGCACCACCTCACTCCCGCTTTATGCTCGAGGCAGCTTCCCCTCTGACTGATTCTTAATTTGAATGAGATTTCACCGAAGACTGTATCAGAACTGCAGCAAGCTAATCTTATTAAACCATACGAGTTTAACAACTCAGAGCTTGACGTCAGGCAGGCTGTTTCCAAATTGGTGTACTTAAGATCCAAATTAGATCATGAGTGAAATATTAAAAGGCAGTAGAGCCACTTAAGAGTGAACTTCCATTTCCAAAAGAAATTTCTGGACAGTGAGAAGCCGGGACTCATGCCAGTTCAGTGGGAGTCAGGCTTCTGGCTGCAATGGGTGCTTTAAAGTGGTTTAACTCTTAAAACATAAGCTACTGAGAAAGACTGTTAAGACATAAAGGAGTTCACTTCCCATTCCCAACACTAGCACAAACACACATCGTCCCAAAGGTTCTCCTGCTACAAAGCTCCTGAGAAAATACACCTTAGGGGCAAACCATGGGCAAGAACTTACAGCTTCAGATTCATTTCAGCCATTGCTGGGTATAGAAGGCTGCAGAGACTGGAAAAGAGTAAAGTGCCAACAGCAGGATGCAGCCCACCCATGACCTGCAAAGCTGCTCACAAGGTTTGTGAAGAAATGAGTGGCTGCCTGGTCACCCCTAGGTCTCCTCAGCCTTCAGGTACTCAGACAGCTGACCCATAAGGTACCATCGCTACTTGGACGCCACCCAGACAATGAAAATGAAGTTTGCAGAGCTTGCAGGGAACTCTTCTACCTCTGCACCGACTTCAGACAGCTCCTCACACACATGGCTTTACACAAGCACACAGCTGTTTGCTGGATTCCAGTCCGACACAACAGGCATTAGTTTTCAGTGTTAGGTACCTGCTTTAACTCTTTACATCTGACTACAAGTGCAACTAATCAACCAAAATCGATTTTTCAGAGCTCAGTCTAATCCACTGCATTGAAGGTGACCTATATTCTTTGTGAATATGTAGTTGGGGTTTCTGTGTATTTTTGGTGAGGTGTCTTGAATATTAGATGCCTGTGTTCAGCTGTCTGCAACCTTGTCATTAACTGAGAAGGGTGACAAGGAGAACGTGTGACACAGACACATTTCGGGATGGATCTGAAAATATTTCTCCCCTGCTCCTGCAAATACCAGCAGAGAGAAGACTAGCACTTGCTTTTGTACAGTTATCTCTCAACCACCCATGGGAAGATTGCTCCATGGATTAGCTTGAGTAAGTCCACCAACATCCCTGCCAGAAGCACAGTGCTTTCATCTGCATAGCTCAGACCCCAGACACCTGCAGCAAGCACTGGTTTCCCTGTACTAACCAATCTAATGGTAGTTTTTATATTTTACTCCAGTATTTGCACTGAGAACTACAGGTGTTTGTTTTGTTTTGGTTGGTTGGTTCCCCTTCTCGCTTATCTGTGCTAGCTTGGCACCACTGTCATGGCTTAATTGGAACAATCTGTTCCAAGCGACCAAAGAGCTAACCATTTATCAGGGCCAGAACAAGCATTTTGGGGAGAGACATAATTATATTTTGGGGGTTTGTAATACAGAGTCAAAGGGGACTGTCTTTGTAATTCAAAGCCACCTGGGGAAAGGGAGAGAGGAAGCAGACCCAAAAAGGCCCCTCCGTCTGTCCCTTAAGTTGCAATTAAAGTAAAGAAAACCATCATCATTTGAGTACGCATCACAGGGGACAATAAGCAAAAAGAGTACAGATAATAAAAATAACATTTTGCCCTTACATAGGTGGATGATGCAGCCTGAACTGGAACGCTGTGTACAGTACAGCTCATCTTGTCTCACAAGTGGCATTGCAGACTTAAAGGGCATTCAGAGATAAACAGCAGCAACCTTCACACACTCATACATAACAAAACCCTAAACAACTCCTGTAAGAAGAAGGATATGAGAGATCACAACTTTCTCCTTTCGGAGAGCTGATGCATTAGAAGCAATGTGACAAATACATAGAAGCTAATGAATGGAAATGAAGAAGGTAGCTTGGATCCCTCTGCCTTAACAGGCACGAGGACATGACATGAGGGGGACGATGATGATACTAAAATCTGACAAAAAGCAATCTTTTTTCAACACAATCAGTTGTTAGCCTGTTGGACTTAGAGCTCCTGGAAGTTAAGACCAAAGATTTAATGAGATTCAGAAAGGGTCTGGACATTTATACAGACATCAAGAATATCCAGCAATGACAGTTAATGCTAACCAAGGAAACTTAGACAGAAGATGAAAAGGTCTTGGGCACTGGGGTTAGAGCTCCTGTTTAATGACAAGGGATGAGGGTGAAAGAAGGCTTGTGGGTGGCAGAGACCTGCCTTGCCAAAAAAGCAGTGCTGCATACTGCCCCAAGGCAAGCAGGACTTGGCCTTGCAGTATAGGGCAGCAGGGCAGAGCAGCAACTGCAGGGGAAAACTTTCCTTTCTGGCATACTTGCCTCCAGCCAGCTCCAAATCCCCCCCCTCTACCCTTACATTAGTTTTATAGCTCTGTACATTTCTCTTACCCATAACTCCATCTTCCATTCCTCACCGCATCTCTGCAATAAAGTTCTTCCTTCTTTGTCACCAGTCCTACTCCGAGTAAAAGCATGTAATATACTGCCTACTACCAACTGCAACACTTGGTAACAGACTGAATGCTGCGGCCGTAATTCAGTCCGGAGGCTCTACTACTGCCCATAAACTACGTGCTGTCTCCCAGTTTACGATGTCAGCAGGACTCCAGCTGAATTAAGGCTTCTACTGTATATAACTGACACCAATGCATTATCTTATGCATAATGCATCAAAGATGGCTCCAATCATAAATCCCACAGCCTGCCCTTCTTTTCCATCACAGATGCGGCGTGGCACCTCATACGCTCTGCTTACTGATATATAAAAATCCCTCTCCTGAATCATAAAGGCAGCAAAACCTTTTCTTGGGTCACTGCTTCCAATAAAAGCCTTTCATTCCCTCTTTTCCCCAAAGAGATTGAAATAAACTTCAGTTCATCCCACTAGCAAAACTCACACTTAAATTTCAGAACCACGCTGAACTGGTGATTCAGGAACCAGACCATATTTCTGACACTGGCAAGCAAGGGATCTCTTCTTAACACCTGTCTTTTGCCTGTGTGGTTTCTCATCATCATGCAGCATCTGGAAGCCCAGGCAAACACACTGAAGCTGCGCAAGCATTTGGGATCAGTAGAGTGATCATACAAGATGTAAAGCCATGTGGTGGCTGCCAAACTGTTGGTGTGTGAAGATGAGCGTGAGGTCTGCAGAAAGCATGTGTAGTCCTGCAGAGAAGTCAAGAAATCTCAGGCATACACATACAGGGGGTGAGGTATTGCTGGTTTCACTCATCTGAGAACGGGATAGAGTCAATATATGATGCAGTCAAGACGTCCACTGAATAAAAACTGAGTCCTGAACTGACAATCTGTTGTCTATAAACCCAATTTTGACCTCAGGAATAAACTAAGCGAGCTCTTTTGTTCCAAAATAATAATAGTAATAATAATAGTAAAAAACACAAAAAATCCACCCACCCACAATCTCCTCCCCCACCTCCTCCCGAAAAAACCCACAACAACAACAACAACCCCACCAAAACAACAACTAAATCACCAAACAAATAAAAATCTGATATAGGTGCATTACTTCAAAGTTGTCTTACCTCACAGCCATTTAGCCATTATTTCTAGCCAGAAGACTAAATGGAGAAGGAGCACTCAATACATCTTTCTACTCAAAATCATTTCTTTGCTATTTTAAGAAAGTGTAAGTTCATTTTGCCTGAATAAACCTTACAAAATGTTATGCAATTCTCCAAATCTATTTAATCTTTGTGACAAAAAGACCAAGCAGCTGAAGACCAAGCCCCGTGACAGCCTCTTAAGGCCATCACATTGAGGAAGGCTGAAGATGCAGGGAGGTTGAGCAGAAGCATCTCAAATGCTCATCATCTCAGTGACTTAGGGAACATGTAGCAGGTGCCACAGTCAGGATGCAGAAGCCTAAATTCAGATTTTGCACTTTGGCCATCTCAGATAATGGTACAAAATCTGTTTCATGGAATACACAACTTATTTTAGCAATAGCAGAGACAAGTATCTGAGGACCTAGAGTAGCAGCATATTGCATCATCCTCCTTGCAGTGACAAGAAGGTTTTCTGTGTGGTTGTACCCACCTCCTGCAATGTGGTAATGAATGCAATACACGTTTCAACTGGCAGACTCCACTGTCAGCAACATCTCCATCTCTGCTCAACAGTTCCTCCTCGGGTGCAAATTAGTAGCTGTTCTCAACAAGCCTTGAATGTTTAGAAAAAACAGATGACAGGAGTACATTTTCACGTACATCTTCTCCCACTGGCAAAAGGTACCCAAAGCTGCCAGGAGTTAGCCAGTCCCTACTCTCTGACAGGCTGGAGCTGGCCATTTTCACACCAGCAAGGTAATGGATGCAATAACTACCCTGGTTTTCCTTGAACAGCTTCCAGCACCTCATGCATGCAGCAGTACTGAGGCCACTTCACAACATGACTTATCCAAGAGATTAACCCATGTCTTCTATTTGTTGCTAAGGCCAGCAGAAGGTGGGGGGAACAATCACAAAATAAAAAAAGCTGGCAAACTGAAACAGTCTTACAAGACAGCAATAATGAATTCTTCCAGCTTCCAGAAGGAAGCAACTGATAAGTTTCTGCAGAGAAAAGTGGCTCTGGAGATTGCCAGCGCTGCAAGAAATAGGTACGTGCAGAACCTTTTCTGAAGAGATTGCAGAGGGAGAACACCTACAGCCCACCACCCATTCCACACACACGCCTAGGGCTTGGGGATGGCTGGGTCAGAGGAGAGCCAGGAGGCTGAGTTCTATGTAGAGTAAACCACAAAATGACAGCAGGAGGAAGAAGAGCCAATTCAGAGCTTTCCCTCCAGCATGCACACCTAAAAGGGGCCTTTTTTGTCCACAGAGGCTGCCAGCCGTCTGCTGCTTTCTCAGCTGGAGCCTGGGTTTCCCCAAATGGGAGCACGTTTGGTCTTAACAGTGACCAAAACCCAGCAGCCGCTGCAGAACACAACCATCTACTTATTTATTTATTTTTTAAGTGGGGTGTTTTATAGCTGGCCATGGCTACCGATTGGTATCTGGGGAGGCCTAGAGCATTACTTTTGATCTACAGAGCCTTCCACAGTTTGGAACCTTATTACCTTCAGAAACTACTACCTTCTCCTCATCTGTTTCCATGGCAGCTGCAATCAGCCGAGATGCTGGGACTGACAAGCCCTGATTTAATGGGGTACCAGGGCAATTCCAGGGGGCTGTCGTTTTCAGAATTTACTCCTGCTTGGTCTGACAGCATTTTCAGGAAAGGAAGAGGTAGGATAAATTAAGACCGTACAGGCTGGGAAGTAGCGATCTTTTTTAGAGTGATTCAACAGTTCAGTGCACAGTGTTCCACTAGCATTTGATTATTTTTTTTTGCTCTTAGTAATGGTGTACGTGCCCTTGTCCCAGGGTCATGGTGCAGATGAGATTAGTAGACTTTGCTCCGTTTTAATCTATCTTTCTGCACAGCAAGAAAATAGAGTGCTTAAGCAAAGTTTGTTTTCTAGGATTTAAAATCAGAATCTGGGGAATGCGAGCGTCAGTATTTCCTGCTCATTTCTGCTGGTTACAGAAACCACTGTTTAACTGAAACATTAATATTTCTCCATATTGACGCTTTTCACATTGTGATCTCAAAGCGCCAGACTTGTGTTTCCCAGAAAGAGAAAAGCCTAGCTTCCCACTGCAGCATCTCCGTTCTTCAGAAATGCGCTTCCCAAGCCATCTGTGTGATACCAAATTTAGAAAAATGAGTAGTATCTTGGCAGTCTTCACGAAATGTACTCAGGATGAAGGGGAAAGCGGAGGGGTTCCTATCAAATGGGGCACTCGGTATCTGATTCAGAGGTGATGACCACGTCTAAGCAGGGTGCTGTTTTCTGAGAAATATGCCATTAATTTTTCAGGGCGTGACACAAGTGTGCTGCAATTCAAGTGAAGGCTGTTTGCTCAGTCCTACCTGTGGCCTTGTAATTACCGCACAAGGAAGAGCCTCCAGGTCTGCAGCTCGCCTCGTTTCACACATCTTCTCCACATTCAACAGAACAAGCTACTTTACATAAAAGATTCCAGGAGAACAGTCCCAAATTGGTATGATCAAAACCAGCAGCCACTTTAAGAATGATTAACGTGAATTACCCTATCTGTGAAATACAGATAACCCAGCCTCTTTATTTCCTGACACAAGAGCAGATCACTAGCATTTGAGATGCCTTGGAAATCACAGGTGCTGATAGCATCAATAACAGCATGCTATGAGATACAATATTATTACAATAATAATGACACTCGTTTCAGACTCCTGCATTTTTCAGGTCATCAACCAAAAACATTAACAAAACACAGCCCTTCAGGAGATGAAAAATCTTTGGAACATGATGCAAGCTGTTTCATACAGTTTCCTTCCTCCGCTCCACCCTGTACAAAGTGCCTGCCAGCGTTCTTCCAGCTATCAGGGAAATTATAAACGTCCCTCCTTACATACAAGAATCAGGCCATCGGATGGAGCCTAACAATGCTCTTACGTTCTTAATATAACTGAGTGTTGTGTTTTTTTTTTTAAGTTCTTGACTTATAGGCTTCTTCAGTGATGCCAACACCAAAACCCCAGGGACAAACCACACAGATTGGACCTGAACCTAAAAGAAACTAGCTCGGATACCCAACTGCAGCCCAGTTACAAGGAATTCTCTCTTCTGCTCAGCCACCAGAGGAGATGAGCAAAGCAGAATGCCAAGATCCTGCTTCACATCAGAGTACATCAGTGGAAGGCAAAACGAGTCCAGTTCTTTCTTCAGGAGAGAAGGGGGGTGAGAGTCAAACAGCTTTCAGTCAGCATCTCTAAGCCTGAAGTGCCGACATTGGCCCGGAAGAGTTCTGCAGCACTCTGCCTGGACAAAAGGTGGGACCTGTGCAAATTGGGCAAAGACTTGTGCAAGTGATCCCCTTTGCATACAGAGCTCTCTGAGTTTCCAAGAGATACAAGAGAGCTTCCCAGCAAGAGCTTTCCATATTTTCTACCTCTGCGTTTTTGAAAAGTCAGAAGGAATTTTGCTTTGATTTTGAGAACAGATGCTAAGACCTATGAACACTTCTCCCCTGGCTCTTCTGTTACGCCTGCTGGTTTTGTCTCATTATTCCCTCTTTCCTCTCCTTCCTCCAACTTAAGACCAGCAGACAATTGCTGGGGTAGAGAAGGATCCTTTTACTCCTCATACCTGGAAAGCAAAAGAAAGCCTCTATCTTGTCTTCAAGGCAAAAACTGCCTTAGTTTTGTGTGCACATATGTCTCAATGTATACTCAGACTTTCTCCCCCATTTCAACATTCAAGACTAAAACCTACAGGAAAGGATAATAAGCTCAGTAAAATGGCCTGTTTCAAATTAGAAGGTTAAAAACAAAGGTGGTATCAACAGCGTGCGCTTCTGCGAACATACATGCAAGTCTGATCCTTCCATCACCTTCATTCCATTGGCTTTAACCCAGAAAGTGGACGGGCAGATCTTTGTTCAACAAAACACTTAAGCATGTACCTAGAAAGATGCACATGCTGGCATGCATGTCTGAATCAAGAAGGCAAATGAATGTTTAAATCCCCTGCCTGAGTTGAAGCCTTCTTGTGTGCCACAGCTAGCAGGTGACTACCTCCACCAACCGCAGTGAAACCATCAGCACGCACAAAGAGACACACGGCATTTGTGGGTTTCTTTAATAGAGCAAATGGCAGTAGTAACATTTATAAACGCAAAGACAATCCTCACGGGAATAGGAGTTTGCTTTCCCCTATTGTTTGAGGAGGACTCAGGCTGCTTAAATAGATGATATGCTAATTCTGTGGCACGGTTGCTTGAGGGAGGACATGGTGAAGTCTCCCATGGCACAGTGTGCTCAGCTTACAGTGGGTATGGTTAGAATTTAATTGTTTGTTACAGCCCTCAAAAAGACATTTCTCCAAAGTAAACATGCTATGAAGTACATTTCTCCCTAATTATATTAGAAAAATCTTCAATCCATAAAGCACTCTTTCTGAGCTTTTATGGGCAGCTGCTGCTCTAATGCTGGAAGGAAGAGCCAGCAAGTTTGAAAACAAAATAGGCCACAAAGATTTAATTTCCTACAAAACAAGCTGTTGAAACTTTTTTTTACTTACAGCAATGCTCTGAAGATTTTAGAGATTTTCAGGGCAACGCTTGCAGTGAAAACTCCTTGGGTCCTAACCATTCAGGGGGCTCTGCAAACACACCGTCAGATTTATGCCTTTCCCTTTCAAAATAACCCCATGTACTCGTCTGCAAAATTAATTTAAATAAACATAGAGAAGAAAGGAACACGCCAGCTCAGTCTTGGGGGGAGGGAGTGGTCCTTGGGGGAGCAGTTGCTAATATCTGCCATAAATCTGCTCACTCACAGCCTTGGCTCACATACTAACATCTCTGTCTCTCTGACATGCTTCTCTCCCCACCTTTCAGTCTCCCCCTCCCCGCAGCCATGCCATAATGCGTATAAGTTGGCTTTACAGCGTTGCTGATTAAAAACTGCTAGCAGTTAGACAACTTGTTACAAATACTACATAGGAACTGCGTATTTATGAACGTGATAATTAATCAATGCATAACGAGCAAGCACTGTGCATACAGTTTTTCTTTCCATATGCAGACAGCTCCGGTCACCACGCAGGTTACACTGCCACGAGTAGCTGCTTCCACCACTCCACGGCATTAGCAAAGACAAGCTTATTGCATTAAAACCTGCATTCATCTGCAAAACCGCCCAAATACTGCTGAACTGATTAATTTTGCAGGTAGAGGCTTTCAGAAAAATGCCATCGTTAGTGCCACACTGACTGGGCTGTCAGGATTTTTCCTTTACGCTGCTGTTTTCAGATGCTCAGCTATAAGGCGGCATCTGAGCTGTGAACCAGCAGGCTGGTTTGCATCTTAAGAATGCATTTCATTTTAATTGTTTTATTTTTAATTTCTATTCAACTCTTTGAATTGAGGAAGATTAAAAGAGAAAGGAGAATGGCATAAAAATGCAAAGTAGAGTATTTTCCTCCTTTTTAACCTGCCTTTTTAACTAGAATCAGGTCATATTTACTTTCAAGAAACTCAGAAGTACCCAATTAATAACATGATTGCACACTTCATGAAAATTGATCATCAAATAGCTTAAACGAAAAGAGCTATCACCCTTTCCTGAGGCTCCTCACTGACACAGAGAATCAAGCATGGATTTTAATATTCAGTCAGCGGGAATTCCCATTTCCCTGACAAGAAACGTCCCCCTCAGTGACCATCCTCCATAGTAATCCCTCTCTGCTCAGATGGGAAAAGAGATGCTTTGCCCTAGAGAAGTGCTTCCCTGCTAACTCTCTGCAAAGCAGTTCAAGCCTGCAGTGACAGCATGAGGAGCCGAGTAACCAACGTGAATTTTCATCACACAACATGATTACATGCCCTCTCTGACCGAGAGGCTAATGTTTACTGCAGTCTTGCTACACCTGGGAACTGACCAGAAGCTTGCAGAGCTCTGCATGTGGCTAGGAAGGTAGCGTCTGGAGGATGCTACCACATATATAAAAAAAAAATTAATGCATTGTAATGGCCCACAAAGGGGATGACATGGTTTTATTCTGCCGATGTGGAGAGGATTAAGGGTTTCTGCTTGAAGCCACTAACAACTTGAACGGGAGAATTACAGTAATTCCACTAAAACCATGCTGAATCCAAGGGACTGGATGATGTCACGTTGTTACCCTCACTCTTGTTTTGAAAAAGCAACCAGCACAACCCCACAGAAACGACTTCAAGCAGCTAGGCAGGAGGTCCGACTTATAGGAGTGCCAAGGGAAGCGGCCTTATACGAGCCTTTTGCAGCAACTCAGAATCTAAATCTTTGACGTGGAACAATTCTGAAGGGAGCTCAAAAATATCCATTAGCATATCAAATACAAATGAAATCCACACTTTCCTTTCTGCTGCTTATACAACTCCATTTTTAGTGCAAAGCGCCTTACAGCAAACAATAGCAAGATACTTCATTAAAATCCTGTAAAGCTCTAGCCATTAGGTCACCATACAAACACTGTTGCCATGTCTTCAATTAGCAACACTTTGCCTATGTCGATACTATTATTAATATCCTAAAACACTCATTTCTATTACTATTTAATTAATAGTAAGATGTACTGAATAATTACTCATGTGTAGTTATATTAAGAGAAACACACTGAATGTGATTAAATGTCAAGAGCTGTGACTTACAAATCCTTCCCACGCCAATTCTTATGCCAAAAAATATCTGGAAAAATTCAGTAACAGTTAAAGTCGCTCCAGAACGATGATACCTATAGATTGGAATAATCTGTTTGGCCCTGGCTCTACGCTACAAGAACCTGCCCATGTGCAGTGCACCTTGGCTGCCATTTCCAGATGCAGCGTTAGCACTTAACAGCAACGGTAATTGTACAGAAAGTTAGCAAGTCATCTACAAAAGCAACAATCCTGGATGAGTACTTGACTGCAAATTCAGATTTTGTCCAAAACTGAGCCTGGCAACTTAAAGAATGATGGAGATTTTTCTTTGTATTCTGAAAAATGAAAATGTTATTGAGAAAACACAATATTTATCGCTTAAAGGAGATTACTGGTTATCTGTATTAGCAGAGCATCAAAAGAAAGAAGGTGCATTTGAGAAAGGCTTCATTTATATATTCACATAAAGAGTATTGATATTTAGGTATTTCAGAGGTAAAATTGAGACTCAGTGGGTATCAAGATAGCTGATTAGCAGTACTTATTGCAAATGTTATTTATATTGTGTGATCCTAGCCCACTCTGGTAAACCACAGTTTATCAATGACAGCTGTAATTCTGTGCACATACATAGAGACTAAGTACCTGCATTTTCTCATGCAAACATACAAACAAATTGGTGTGTACATACCAGATTAAAAAAAAAAAAAAGAAAAAAGAAAAAAAAAACAGCTAGCAAACAAAAAATATTAAATACTATACCTTTGAGTCATAATCTTATAGGCATCTGGCAGATAACAGCGGATATTCTCCATCTGAGCAGGATCAGAGTCACAGATTTTATCATCAGTCCTCCCGTAGTTGGCACTTTCAATCATGATAACATCTGTTCCCGGGCAGCGAAGCTCTATGGGGTAACTCTCACAGGACAGTTCCCTTCGGACCACAGCCATGGGGACTGGGGCACGGCTGAAAGCTGCAGGGATTAACACAGAAACACAGTAAACATTTACTATTCCACAAAAGCTGAATGATTTTAGCAGCAGTTTTTATCCATATGCCATACTGAGATCTGCTTTGGTATCCTTCAGGTATGGCCTGCTGAAACAAAGCCTGGAGAAATTGCTTCTCTGCTCAGCTACTTGATTTTCTCATTATTAAAAAAGCAAATGATCCCTTTTGTAAAGGGCTGTAGAAATCCCCTATCGATGGAGGTAAACAGCAACTACAGTGTTGTTATTACTTCCGCTCGCCAGGTGAAAAGCCTTTGATCTACAAAATTACAGCCCTGTGCTGTAACTGATCAGCTGGGAGAAATTTTCTGCCAATGAGCCATCCAAGCACCAGGATTTCACCTGCTCAGTGTGACTGCACGTAATGACATCTGCATTGCCCCTGGTCCTTAGAAAACACATGCCTAATGCCTTTCACCATGGCCTGCAGTGTGCTAGGGGCGGGCCTGTGGGTTCTGGCAACCATCCTGAAGTTTGGGCCCTGCAGTGATATTTTCCATGGAAATGCCAATATGTGTGAAACTCAGTGATTAAAGTTTCGGTCTCGGCTTTGCTTTGGATCTGTCTGAATGTTTGATAGTGCCACGCACTTGAGAAGTACATTCAAACAGCCTTCAGAAATCTTACTTGTTTTCAAAGAAATGTTAGCTACAGGTTGCTAATTAGAGAAGAAGTGTGCTTTGAGATACCTTGAAAACAAAGCCCAAAGAATTAGCAAGTAAACTGGCATGACAAGAAGGAATAATACTTCCCATCTCCACAGTCTCTTTGATCTGAAGATCACCAACATCCTAACATGAATACAAGAACCCGCCAAATACCTATTGTGAAGTAGCTACATGCTGTTGCTCTTTTTTGGGCCATAGAAGGGTTACGTGGCTTCAGAAGATCTCACAGGAAACCCACAGTGACACTAGGAGCCAACTATTTGTTTTCCAGCTGAGTGTGTTGGCCATGAACTGAAACAAAAGCCAACTATGCTTCCTTATTCCTCAAGGATGAAAAACCCACAAAGGTTTCCAGCTGTAGGGACAATATGCTATTCTGGCTTGGTATTGTACAATCTTTGTTCCAATCACAAAACTCTGCATCACATGTAAACCTGTATTTATGTAGTGGCCACAGAACAGTCAAGGGGAAGGCTTAACCCTGACTGTAACAGACCCAGGTGCCATCCAACACTAAACGCCCTCAAACAACTCAATTGCACCTCAGCCCTATTACAAAAAACACCACAACACACTCCCAAAAGAAAAAAAATCCTTCCCATGCACAGCTGTCTTTTCCCATAAAACTTCCACATGGTGAACACACTCCACATTTCCTCATGGAAAAAGAGCACACTGATGTTCCTCTGTATACCCCTTAGTGGTATCAAGGCTGCCTCTGTCTGTCTGTCTGCAGGCAGCAATCCAACACGTTACATTAACTTCTGTGCAGCATTCTATTATTGTCAATTGTCTCATTTAGATACACATTACAGGACAGAGAAACATTTCCATTTCTGCAAATTTGCAGGGATAACCCGGTGATGTGCTCGGGTTGTGTACTAACTGCCAAACTCCTGAGACAGACATGCATTTATTCTTCAATAATAGCTTCTCCAATTACCATAGCTTTAGGGTTTGTATCATGTAAGATGTGCTTCTTCCCTGCGATTAGACTAACAGTTTTGCCCTCGTCTCCTATTGCACCATACATCTGTTCAATGCAGTAAAACCTTCGTGCAACCAGATTCTCTCGTTTCAGGAAGAGGGCAGAAGAACAAGCACAAAGCCCCAGGATGCAATACCTCATTTTTGCCCTTATGTTCCCAAATAGCTACGAGGTGCACAGAAGAAGGATAGGAAATGGCGGTATAGAAAAGATGTGAACAAAGAAAAAAGCCCAAGAGAAAGTCAGAGTTGGCAAAGCCCAGAAATTTTAGCCAGACATTCAAATAAGATAATGAAGTTTCAGGTCTGCTGGAAAGGATCTGTTTGTAGAAGTCCTTAGCAGCCCCCTGCTATGTGAAACATTGGGCTTGATGGCAGTGGGGAAAAGTTTTATTTTCCTCTATTAGCTTCAGTGTTCACAGGCCCATTGCGGACCAGAAAATTTCAGATGCGATGTTGGTTTTGGAAAGGGCTGCAGAGAGCTCTTTTTTCGAGACTCTTCTGTACTAAACCTGGCAGATTGGCAGTATAGGAGACAGGTGGTTTCTAGCAGTTTTTGGCAGAACGCTGAAGCCAAGTGCACTCCCTCCTACTGCCATGTGCTTAGATGACTCTCATTAATTGCAAAAAAAAAATGGCAAAATGGGTTCTACACCGTCAAGATTAGCTGTCCGAGGCTATGCTCTGGTCGGTTTCTTGGTTAATTTGGATACTTTTTGCCAGTAGGACAACGGTCATTTATGTTTTATGCAAAAGAAAAGGTTGGAAAACAGAGCCGCTTGCTTCAATGTTTGGATTGTAGATGTGTCTACAGACTACAGTAACTGCAAAGATAGATGCTAAAAATGTTTTACTTTTGCAGTTGCTGCTATAGGAAACAAAACTCAAACCTCTGACCCATATGCTTCAGAAAATACATTTTTGCTGCGAATTCATATGAATTTTTTGCTGTAACTGTTCTATATTCTTAAGGCAGGTAAGCACTAAACATGATGTCTGAGGAAAACCCTGTTTAAAAGTCACAGAAATTAACTGACTGGGAATTAACTTATCCAAAACCTGGTGTATTTGTCAACAGAAATCCTGTAAATACGCAGCTAGTCTTAATTCTCATGTTTTGTGGAAATAGGACATTAGAAGCTGCTACCAGCAATATGGTTTTACTAAAATAGTTCATCTAAGAATGAAGACAGCATCCTAATCACACAGCAAGTCCATCAATAAGGAAGATGTAGCGCTTCAGGCTCCTAGTGGAGAATATTACAGTTAATATGAAAATACAGAGGTTTAATAAAAGCTGTTACACACGTTTCTGCGCCAGATGTGAGAGGAGATTTCTTGCATATTCTGTATGTACTTGAGACGTTATGGCATTGATCTACTCAAAAAGCATGAATAACAATCCCCAGTGAAGTATCTCACAGAATCACAGAATGACCTGGGTTGGAAGGGACCTCAAGGATCATGAATCTCCAACCCCTCTGCCACAGGCAGGGCCACCAGCTTCTACATTTAATACTAGACCAGGTTGCCCAGGGCCCCATCCAACCTGGCCTTGTGACAAAAAAAAAGAAAGAAAAAAACCCTCTTGCATTCTATTTCCCATTAAAGAACGCCTGAACAGATACAAACATTTCTGAATGTGATTCATTCTGTACTGGAATTCACCCTTTTGGCTCTCACAGTCACTCAATCACTTGCCATCAGAAGGACAGCTTTCACTTACAGTCACTTCACTGTGGTATCATGGAGTCAACAGTTATTTCCTGGACCTATGGCATAAAATAAATGCGACACCCTGGACAAACTTTGTTCAGATCAGGAATGAGGAATAACCAAAGAGCATAAAACATTATGATAGGAGAAAGCAATGGTGTGTGTTTTCCGTCCTGCCACCCTCCATCAATTGAGCTGTTCTACATGGCTTTTTTCTATACTGATACCTGCAATAAACACTCCCAGAAGACATTAGAGGTTGACTGTTTATCTCCTTTGTGTACACATTTGTCGACACTGTACCCCTATACGATAATCTTACTTTATCATTTTTACTGGTTTTCCCATGAGTAGTAAATTATTATTATTTTTTGCTTCTTGCTATGAAATAAGATAGAGAAAAGCCCATCTGTGAAATACACAGCACGACTGTATTAGTTCATTAGTACACTTCTCTCTCCTTTGAGCAGCTCCCCATCTTCACAGTCTCTCACTGAGCTCCTTTTTTTTTAATCTCCTAAATAAGTGACCTAATTGTTGGCTGGAAATCAAGAAGAGCTGACGGCTGCCCACTACTTTGGAAAGCAGGTGCCTTTCTGCAGGATCTTGTGTGCAGATATCTATCTAAATAAGGACAGCTGAACCTAAAAATTTTGAAAAACACTCCTTTTAACATTTAAACATGTGCCAACTCGATCTTTGCAAGTGTGGTCATTCACTGGAAAACCCCACTCCGGAGCTTATAAAAGGTAAAATCAAATCAGAAGAGGAAACAGCCACAGAGAGCCACAGGATTTTATCTGGGCAATTTAGAACCTCTTTGTCTTCGCTAATTTCATGAGTTTGAGAATTAAGTCATCAAAATCTTGTGCTTCTTTCCCTCTTGCTTTTGACCTCAGAACATAATTGTCTCTTGTCATGCCTGTAGGGCATGGGCTTGCAGTTATCACTGTATGATTAATCAAAATGCTGAAATAGCCTTTAAATTACGGGTCCCCTCGGCTGCCAGACTTGTTGAGCTCTGTTACATTTGGAAGCATGATGGTAGTAGGTGCACTTTTAAAAGAAAACTGTGGGATGATGTTTTTAATTAGGTATTATATGCAATTTTCCCAGAGAAATGTTTTTCTGGCTCAGAATTTTCAGAGTGAAATTTAAGTGCATATTTAAGTGCTGCAAAACAAAAAGCTGAAAATGTAGAGATAATTATTTTTACAAGCACTGTGTAGGGTTTGGTCTGCCTAGCAAAACACCTGACTTACTGCTCCCAAAGGCAAACACAGCATGCCAGGGGAAAAGGTTTCCTACTGGTTTGGAGAAATGCCTCTGTGTCTGTAATTTCACAGTACTTAATATTCCCACCATTCATCTTGATTCTGCAGAAATAAATATATATAAACCTACCTCTGGAATGGGTACAGACTGAACTCCCATTTTAGTCAATAGGCCTTATATGACTGTCGCTCTCTAAAGAGAAGCACACTCTTAAGTGTTCCTCGAAACAATGGTGCTACTTTTCCTATTAAGATATAAAGCGGCATTACCGCATTCATTTGCAGCATGCAAACACAGCTCAGTATTCTCTTCCTTAATTCCAAATTACATCTGGCCTCTGATCTCAAGAACAATATTAGCAGCAAACAAAAACTCAGGTTAAAGATAGTGACAACAAACATTTCTCCCATTAATACTGCGTCCATTCCCCTAATCTTTTCATGCTCACAAATATTAGCTTAATTCTGACAAGCTTAAAAATACTGGTTGGTCTGAAGTTCTTGGAAAACTTGTGCTTGGAATACAAATACAGAAATACTGTTCTCTTTCTCTCACTTTTGCTATGTACAGTGACAAC
>PPHD01001856.1:0-17070 GCA_002909625.1 Bambusicola thoracicus
TTAAGACCGTCAGAGGTGTAACTGGCCGCATTGGGACACCATTGGGCTCAACATCAAGCCACTGTGTTTTGCTGAAGCAAGACCTTCAACGTCTGACATACAGCACCAGCTCTACAAATAGCACCAGCTGGCTGAAAGCCCTGCTCCTGTCTGTTGCTTGCAAATTGATGCTGAGCCTGTGCAGGTAAATAGGTTGTCATCACCAGTGCCTGTGGTCACTGTGGGCTGCACCCACCAGTGTGGGGACGTCACGTCTGCACTTTCCTCTGCATGCTAAACTGCTGCTGCCGTAGCTGTGAAAGCTCTGCCCGAACACTCCCACTGTGCTGTCCTGCCCTTAGGGAGCTCTGGGCCACCCCGTCAGGACGGGCTCTGCTGGCCGCTGTGTGGGATTCACACAGCAGCCCACCCGGCTCTGCATCGGCAGGGTGATCAGTGAGGGGCAGGTTGCCTGGACCAACCGGAAGGTACAGTGTCAGCAGGCAATACATGATTGTTAAAGGCTATGCTTTTGCTGCACATCTCAGCTGGGCTGATCTTTTTGACTTCAGGGCTGCATTTGCCTCATCTTTTGCTGGGAACGTGCTGGCCCACATTTGCTGTGGGTCGGTGAGGCATTTAGAAGCAATCTGGGTCTCTGCTTCCTGTACAATATTTTGGCCTACTCAGGCTGACCTTAGTAGGTCTGTTCTGCAGGCACTGTGTGCGTGTGTGCTGTGTGTGGTGCCCCATAGACTGCTCATCTCTGGTTTGGCTATGAAGGATGAGGAAAACTTCCAAAGAACCTAAATTTGCTATCGAGGGGGAAAAGGGGCAGAGGGAGTGAGAGAGAAAAGCCGGTGAAAAGATGTTTCAGCTGTATGCAACCCACTGGCTCTGTTGAGTTTTAAGCAGTGAGGGGAGAAAGCCTCTGACATTTAAAAAAATGTAGATGGCATCCGTGTGGCAAAAAATAGGGCAGTTGAGTTATCAGTATATGATGAGAATATGAAAAAAGTAATTATTGTGTAGTTCTAATAATGAAATTGCACTGCAGTACAAAAGAAAAAAAGAAAGAAAAGTCACAAATAAAAGCCAGTGAGTTACTTCAGGGAAAAAAAATCTTCTATTATATGAATAGCAATATCATCTGGTTAGCTTAGCAGAGGGCTTTGGACACTTAAGCAAATTCTAAACATTTCCATATATCCTAGTCCAGGATGGAATTAAACTGTTGTAAAGCTTCCCTGGAAGCCAACGTTTATCTAATATGTAAGCATATTTAGATTTCATTTTGAAATGGTTGTTAAATGCTATCCTTTGGCTGCACTCTATCCTTCACTCCAACTTTTTTTAAAAAAAATATTGAACTCTGAGATTTTGATGCTTTAAAAAATGTGCTTTCAGGACTAGAAATGCCTGAATGACCAGTTACAGCATGTACTAACCCTGAGAGATATCCACTGAGTCTGCTCTCCTCCTTCAATTTGCTGGCTGTTTTTCCAGTCGTGCCTTGCATTAATGTTCTACACTTAGCTAAACTGTGTGTTATATTTTAGATCTATTTTTGTTTTGTCTAAAAAATTTCCAAATTGGCATTAAGTATTCAAGATGTAATCTCTGTAGCAGGAAACTAGTTATCAGATTCATACAAAACAACCGGGCAATAGAAATAACTCTGAGAAGAATGCTTTTTTTCTTAGAATTAATTTAGAGGGAATGTAATGGTTGTGAAAGGTGCTGGATTGCAACATCAGAGAACTGAAGCTACTATTTAACCACGGAACGGTTACAGGATGGGAGATGGCTTTACAAGATTCTCAGTGAGGTTTGACAAAATAGTTGTCTCAGGTTTGGTGCCTTTCATCTCGCTGGAACAGGCAGTCTTTCATGTGGCACTAGCAGTCACTCTCAGGTTGTTGGCTTCTGCTGGGGTGGTGGAGGAGCCCTTCTATAAAAAGAGAGTGATTTTGCTGTGGGGATTGCTAGCTAATATTTGCAACGTGGTTAAGCCTTCGGGTGGACACTATGACCTGCACCCAGTGCGCACTCTGCCACTACCTTTGCTATGTCCCCAGGTACCACAGGCATAGCAGTGGGCCCAAGCTTTGCATCTGTTGCTCTCTGAGGCCACCTGTTTCTTGGAGGAAGGAGAGGAGAGTGGACATGAGGTGCTACTGTTGGAGCTACAGCAGGATCAAGGCCCATTTGTCATTTTCCCCTGTCTTTTTTTTTGACAGATCCAGAATAGTTATCTCTGAAGGCCATGTATGATCCAAATGGTTTGAGTCTCAGTTCTTGGTAGTCAGATAGTCAGACAAGTATTTATCAAAAAGTGGTCAATATGTTGTGTTCTAACTGGTAGCCTTGCCAGCAGCAGGAGCATTTTTCACAATACACATTAAGCTTCAATTTATATTAGCCACTTGGTTCAGCTGATAGTTTTGGTGTTGACGGTTTTTACTGACTTCATGAGGAGTGGGAGAGCCCTCAGGATGATTTTTACTAATTTCTCTCCAAGGGAGAGACTTTCACGGTCTGGCGTGCCTCCCCACAGGCTCGCCAGGGAAACAATGCCATCCTTGGGGTGCTTGATGTGTGGAAAGGAGGGGGGCGGCTATCCAGTGGACCCTCTGCCATGGGGAGGCCAGCAGAAGCACAACTGACAGGCCGATTACCTCAGTGCAACTCGTGCACTGACCCACTAGAAACCAGTTGAAAAGCTTTCCTCCAAAACTACATTCTTCTGCTTGTTGCGGTATGTTGGATAGGAGGCTGCATTCCCTTACACTGGAATTTCCTGTATTAGCACTGCACAGGAGTGGATTTATTTTGTAGTCCTTGAGATTTGAGCTTCATGGATTTTACAGCCTTTATGTGCCACAAAACAAAGATTTGGTTTCTACCGAGGCTTTGCAGAAAGGATTACCATCTGCTGACTTGTTGGTCTACCAAAGACTGATGCTCTGCAAGACTTCAGGTGACCCTGACCAGGATTATCTCACTGAAGTGAGTATTGACGCTGCTCTCATATAGCTTCTGTTGGGTTTGGCATCAAATGCTGCTTTTTGCACTGATTTTTAGAGCTAAAAGAAACTTTTCCCTTTTTGTTGTCACTTTGCAGTGTAAACTGCTGAGGGAGCTCACGTTGCTTCAGTTGTAGCAGGAATATGTTGATTACAATATGTACAATACTAAATTAGGCCAGGGTATGGGCATCCTTCTGCAGTATTTTCCACCTTAAAAAATCCTGTGGTCCTCTGGGAGTGAGGGTTTAATACCTTGAAGGAGTTGTCATAGATTCATCCTGTATTTGGGGCCTGTGGACTCTTAACCTTTTTATAAACTTACCTCAGTCCAGCCCTGCTGTAGTCCCATTTCTTAACTTAATCAGAATTAGCTTTCAGATATCCAACCCCTAGATTTATAATTTCAATGAATGGAAGCAGGTTGCGTATGACAGTCTACATTAAAGTGTGTAATGTGTTCTGCTGTACTTGTAGAAGAGTGGAAAATGTCTGCCTGGTTTTTGAAATACTTTATAGTGTTATTTAGCTGCCAAGTTTTTTGTTGTTCTGATAACGTCTTACTGATCTGCAAGTTTCAAGCAGCAAATCATTAGATTGTTGTGATTTTTAAATATATGCAAGAGATTTTGCACCGTAGTGTCGATTCAGGTCTTAGACTTGCGCAAGAACCATGTGGGACCTGTAGTTCTGTCAAGCAGGTTTTCCAGAATTGTCCAGGCCCCTCTTTTCACTCAACTTTCTTTTATGCTTTTACCTCTTTCACTTCCTTTCAAGGAGCCATTTTCTACAGACTCTGAGTACTGCTGCCGTAGACTGTTCCCTTAGAAAATTCAGTTTTCCTAATATTGTTCATACTGACTAAGCTAAATTATTGATTCAGGATTTTTAAAAATCTAAGTAAGGATACTTTCCACCTTAATTGCATACTAATTAACATTTTGCTTTGTGGAGGATTAATATTATACAATCTGTAACCCTACCGTAGCCACTTCTCTCCTTTACCTCTAATCCAGAAAACCGTTTTCTTTTGTCCAAAGACAGCTCCAGTAGCCAACATGTGTTTTCACAACCTTGTCTTAGAGCTCCATGAAGAACAAGTCTCCACCCAAAAATTCCTCATGGAGTCTTTCTTTTATGCTGTTACAAGCTATATGGTTAAATTAACCTCAGTAACCAACACATCGTAATGTCTGCGGAGTCTCTCGGGTGAGAAATTTCATGAGACCCTCCCTTAAAGAAACACTGCCATCATATCCCTGCTGCAGCTCCTGCTTGCCAGTGCAGGAAGATGCAGTGCTGGCTGATGTCATCTCTTGAAAGCATTAATTTCATTTGCAAAATGCTGTGGTTTTTCTGAAGTGTGTGAACTTTCCTTACTTTCCTTTCTTGAAATGTGAATTAATGCTTTGGTTTCATCTGTATGGACTTGGTACATATCCTGCCTTTGTACACAAGCCTTTAAGGCTGTGCGGCAAGGATGGCAGGTTAAAAAAAATCACTGTTAGAGCAATTAAGTTTTATTTTCTGTGAGTCCTACTGATAAGAAGTATCCAGTGGTTCTCGCTGCTGGCACCAACGTTGGTGCTCAACTACCAGCCACGCCACGTGTCAGAGCACCAGCTCAGCCACTGAAAATAAACCAAAGGTAAGGTTGAGCAGTAGGAAACAGCTCAACCACAGTATGCCCTTCCCTGCAGACGGGGATTCAGACCACATCTTGTGCACTTGGGCTGTGTGCTGGTGATGTGCTGCAACGTAAATACAAACAGAACTGTGGTTAAAGTTTAGAATTATTGTTGAACTCTTAGTTGCTCCTCTCCGAACTTCATCCTCACTATTTGTATTTGAAACCATATGGCCTTTACTTCCAGAGTTAGCATTGATCCATGCAGTGTCCAGGTTGAGCTCTTTGAACACCCAAGATTAAAGTTCCCCTTGTTTTATAATTTCAGCTGAATTAAATGTTAGTCACTCCTTGCTGGGAAACGTTGGGCTGCACGTCGCTGAGAAGCTTCAGTCTGGAGGCAAGTGCGCTTCAGTGCCAAGGGAAATAATAACCGGATGGATGGAAAGCATCTGGGATTGATGTGGTTTAAAGGTGCTGTTCGTGCAAGCTATTATCAAGGAAGGAGTTAGGGAAGAGATTCGCTCTTAAAATGCAGGTGCTCTAGCGCTTTCCCTGACAGATTTGTTCCAACAGTGTTTTGAATTCTGTTTAAAATTTGAAAGAGCTAAACCTTCAGGCTCTTCTCTTCCTTTCTTAAATTCATTTCCCTGTTTAGATGAAAAAGAAACATTTTGCAACTTACTTTAAACTTTCTTCAAAAGACCTGCTGGAATAGGAACATTCATGTACAGCACACAAGCTGTAAATGAATGTTAAGCACAGCAGACGAAGCGATTGTAAGTGCGCTAATGGACAGGCATTAGACTGCGGGAATTTACCTAAGAGAAAACCTTAGGTGTGAAGGGACTGCCAGGCGGGGATAAAGCCCCAATGAATGCACCAAATGATGGAAGAGTATTACCAGAGTAAAGAGCTGCCTGTGTAAAATAAATATCGAAATGGGGAAATAGCGCCAACGAAGATAATGAAAGATAGAGAACATTTTGGTTAAGTAACTGGTGGAGCAGCATGCGCGCACAGCCTCTGCTGCTCCCTATGGGATCTTAGGGTGTTTGGCTCTCTCTCCCTCCCCCTCATTTTGGCATTTTTTCTCTCGCTAATGACTGTAGCTTAACAGAGTTAACAGCATTAATGGGCAAATCTCCCTCCATCCAAAGGCGGAACAGGCTCTTTTGTAGCGCTCTGTCAGGCGGTTTCAGGTGCGTACTTGCCTCTAAATTTCCGACAAACTGTTTTCCTCATAATTTTTGACTAATGCTGTTAGGATCCTGGCTGCCGGTGCCTTTCCCTGGCAGTGGGGAAGTAGCAAAACAAATGGGTTGAGGTTTGCACGATTTGTGAATATGAAGGGGAAAAAAAAAGAAAACAAGATTCATGTAAAGAAAAAAAAATACCCCACAGGAAAGAAATAATGGGCAATATGTTTCCTTTTGAACTTTTTCAGAACAACCTCTGGAAAAGGTGTCATAAAGCTCCCAGAAATGAGTAACAGCGCAGGGACAAAGAAAACTCTGTTACAGATGTCTCTGCAAGTCTATGAGCAAATTGTTTTTTTCTAAATAACTCCAGAACATGACATGGCCTTAACAAGTTTCCCAGGACAGGAACTCCGAGTTTATTACTTACTCACATTGTCATCAGAAATTAATTTTGTCCCTGAAAGACAAATTGGCTGGTAGCTTATGAAGTTAAATGGAAAGAACAAGTGAGCATCTGTTTCTTCTGCATTTTGTCTCCTTGGTGTCTTACATATAAATGAATCAGAGTGTTCAAACTTAAATTAAGATCTTTGGCTAGATAAACAGTTAAAACTGGTTCCCATAGCTACCTCTCACACATAGCTGTGATTGCATTATAATCCCCTAGTAATCAGGTCTAAATGAAAGAAAGATGATAAGGGTGCTATTTTCAGTTTTCAGTACTGATTTTTATTAGCTCTCAATCAGATCAGGACTGCTTTGCCTTTCATCACATTGTGGCAGTGTTTGTAGAATCATTAGAGTAATAAAGTGTAAATCTTACCGAGGTGCATTTTTCTTGAGGTGTTTTATATAACGAAAACTCCGAAGATTACACTGGCGGGTACAGGAAAGATTTGTTTCTGCAGCTGAAGTGAGGATGTAATGTACGCTATATTCATTTATTCTTTACCCGAGCGAATACCTAATGAATTACCTCGCCAAGGTAAAACAAAAAATAAAACTGTCCAAAGAAGCAGCCTGTCTGAACATGGTCCTAATGTACCATATACTGCAAGGACTGAGTTTACTCATTTTTTTAATTTGCCTTATTATCTTGTATCATATCTCTCCCTGTGCATTACCGTGCAGAAATGAATTACAGGCAAAACCACAAGCACTGCTATTACCAGCCTGCTGTTTTTAGTAAACCGGTGCAGCCCAATAAAACATCATGTTGCAGCAATATATAAGTATTTATTGTAGAGTAAATTTCAGCTGAACAAAAGCACACGGGGAGGCCTGATCCTGCTCTTTCCAAAGGCAGTGGCAAAGCCGGAGCTTGGCTTATGCATCATATGTGCCTCACCTGTACTCATATGTACCCTTGATTTGCGGCGTCCTTTAAGGTGAATTTTACTTAACAGCATTGCTTCTGAAAGTCTCCTGATTGCCAAATTTAGACGAGCCTTCACCCAGCCCACAGAGGTGTTCCTGGGCGGTTCTGCACGCAGACCTATCCTTTAGCACAGAGATTGCTCTGTGCAGTGTTGCAGGAGCGTTCACAGAGTTTGCAGGTGTGCCCCACATTTGCAGTTAACTCCCAGTTTCATACTGGATTGATTTTACTTTCCCATGCACTTTTTTTAATATCTGGTGAGTGTTTTGATGTCTCATTCTACAGCATAACTATCAACGTCTCCCCGTTTTAAATATTCAAATGTGATGCCTTGTATATTTAATTGAGGAGTAAACTGTCCTAATAATTCGGTGCTAGATATTTACACTCATCCACACAACTGTGGGAGTATAAGGTAGCAGCAGAAATTAGTCCCAACATTATTTTTTAAATTATTTGTTTAGGGCAGCAGGCAAACAACTGTTCTGTTTTTCAGTGTATCCGATGTAGGAACGATGCCCAGTATTAAGATAAACAAGTTATGCTTACTTACAAAAGATGATTTTTTTGAGCCATCAAACAGTGCTGTTTGTAAGTTACCGAAGGGTCGGATGCTGTCTGATGTTAAGATATGGAGTATTTTAGAACGGGGACCATTTCATATATATATACTGATATTTAAGATAATTAGCTATTGGGATTCGCGTCAGGCAAAAAGAATAAATCAGTCCATATGATGCTATAGATAAGGGAACAAAATTTATGTTTCAAATTTTAATCTGTTAAGACTTATAAGATGCAGAGAGGCTCTCAGTCTAAAATGATTAATTTGCTGCTAATATTTTAAATCACAAAAAGCTCCCACTCAAATGCTGTTGCGTTAAAATCTAGGCAGACGGTATTTTGGTCACAAAGGTTTTGTGTGCGTTTGTATGTTGACACGCAAATGTACTATGTCTAGAAGATGTTGCTATGTCTAATGACACAAAAGAGAGTAAATTGTAGAGCCTGATTATCAACAGATAACAAGACATACTGTATATAAATAAATGCTCGGCATCAAAACCCATTATTGGATTAGCTATATAATCATGTTTCAGGCTGTAAGTCTGTGCTGACAAATGAACACTTTTCATTTGGCTCAAGGTCCTCATCAGCAACGGAACTAATTTTACATTCTCACCCATTAAGTGAATAAGATGTGGAAAAAGCTGTCTGCTTTTTGAAGTGTAAATTTGCTGCTACAGGCTGTGCAGACCAAAGCTCTTTTGAAGCAGTGAAATGAGATCATCTCTAGGGACATGTGAACCTGACAAAGTTTAGGTCATTTCTGTGGAAGGTATGGTGAGGGGGGAGAACCATTTGGATATGGTTTCAGTAGTGACTTATATGGGGCAATTTGGAAGATGCTGAACTTTACAAGCTTTTTTGTTCAAATTTGTGAGAGAACTTGAACTGGAAGCACAGATGCAAGCTTTCAGCCCTCAGAGAGAAACCTCCATAAACATCCGAACTGGGTACATGGCCAGCACAGTTTGGGAGCACTCAGAAGGCTGCGTGCTGAGCCTCTGCTGCTCAGCAGGATGTAACCAAGCAGTTGTTAGGGTCTGGATGCTCCCCTTGCTTTCTCCACTGTACATACACCCAATGGAGATCCAAAAAACATCTTGGGCGTTTTTCTGGAATGGCTGGAGCTGGAGGAACTAGGCCATCACATCTCCCTTTCCACCCCTGGGAAGTCCCTCAGGAAAGAGGAAAATTGCAGCTTTGTTCCTCATCCAGACACCCTGGCCCCCTAAGTCATAGCCTGGCACCTGTGTTAGCTCACCCTCTGGAAGCTCCTGGCTGTAGGGGAGCACGTCCTGTGTGGCCAGAAGGGGACAAGGAGAGAGGGGCTCAGCAAGGGCCCTCCATCAGCTGAGGCCTGGGGCAGGGTTACAGCAGGCCTCAGGTGGAACACAGCATCGTCATCAACCACAGCTCAAGCAAAGATGATGGAGACATTGCTGACACCAGCTTAGAAGAAAAGAATCTCGTGAAAACCACTTTATTTTTAAGATTTCCAGACACGCAAAGCAGTGTTTAACCACTGTTTAGGATCATGAAAAAAAATATCCCCAGGCAGTGTTGAGCGTCTAACCACAGCGCTTTTCATTTGCAAACCAACTAAAAATTAAGATAGGCTTTGATTGTTAATTTGATTTCACCCCCTTCTCTTTCTTTGCTCACTGGAACCTCCAGTCTTGTTTGAAAAAAAATTTGAAGTGGTTTCATCCACCACTTTCTGATGTTTTATGGCCTACCAGTAGTCCATGGACTGCAAACTGAGAGATGCTGGTAGAACGCTGGGTAGTGCTGTGTGCATGTAATGAAGCTAAAGAAAGGTACGGGAAACATAGCCTGGCATATTTGCATGAAAATATCCATCCCTGGTGTGCCCTATGTAAACGGGACTAGTTAAATCTTGGTTCAGGCACCTTGAGCATATGGTTTTGAAATTGTTTCTCTCAGAGTAATGGCTGTCAAAGAGTAAAGATGTTTGTCAGGCACTTCTGTAAGGAACAACAGGTTTTTAAAAAGATCCCCTGGGAAAACGACTGAACTGCTTTCTCCCATGGCATTTTTAAGCAGAGGTATTAATGCATCATGTAGGAACACCTGACCAGCCGAACTGAGCAGAAACCCAGGTGAGAAACCTCACCAGACTCCTCATCTGAAAAAAACAAATGGAAACAACATGACCCAAAATAAAGTGAGATGAAAGAGAGATTCTGCGCTCTCTTCCTGAGCTCACCATTCTGAATTTGCTGCTGCTGATGTCCTGATGGAGCCAGTGCCTCGTGCCCACAAGCAGGAGTAGTTCTCCACTTGCCTGAGCACTTCAGCTGTTGAAATAGCCCTCCTGCAGTCAGTGGTGATTATTCAGGACCTCTCCTTCAGTTTCCACATCAAAATAAAGCTGTTAGTAATATTTCCATACTTCTCTGGCATATTATGAAAGTTAATTAGTTAATGTCTGCAAAAGACTTTGAAAGTATAAAATGGTGTGGAAGTTCCGAGCGTGATGCTGTGAGGGTCTCCCTTTCCCCAGCTGAAGGCAGAAAAAGTTAGCCAAGGGGGGTAAGAGAAACAAGAGAGCCTTCGTGAGTGTATCAGGGGAAAAGGAAATACTGGAGAGAAAATAGACCCATTAGCAAATGATGAAGGAGATGAAGTTAATTATGATTTTAAAATGGATGAGCAACAGAACCGCTTTTTTTTTCTTTAAAGAAAAAAATCAGTCTTTAACAACAGAAAAGTAAGGACTGACAATTAGGCAGAAGCAAAGACCTTGTGAAAACAGGTGTTTGATTAAAAAGTGAGGGGGAGAAAACCTGTAAAATGGGAATATATGTAAATGAGCGAGTCAAGATGAAACTCATCTTAAGGTCTTAAGAGCAATGTGAAACTAATGCATTTTTTAAGTATTTACGAGTAGTGTGGAAAAAATGTGGCAGATGGGAAGAGTCATATCAGAAAAGAAAAAGCAACAAGCACCAAAAAAAAGCTAATTTGTTTGGAAAAATGGTACCAGTGGTTACTGACCAGTAAGTATTCCTCTGTCCTGTAAGTGAGAAACAAAACGAGTAAGCAAAGGGACACCACGTCTGTCAGGTTATAAAGCCACGCTACACAACAGAGGTTTCATGACTGAGTTACAAAGTGCAGCAACGAGGAGCCCAGTGTATATGTTGGGTCAGATCCTGAGCAGCTGCTCTGCCCCTTTACACCCGCAGGTCTATTTGTAACATCTGTACTTGAGTAAGTCATTTGACAAAAACGCCTTGCAGACACATATCTGAGAAAAGAAATCTAAATTGGCTTTGATAGGAAAGGTGTCGTTTGGGCTGGGAATGGCAGTATGAGGCCAAACAAAAGTGATCTGAAGATTAAAAAAAAAAAATAGAGTCTGGTTGTAAATATGTTATGATTATTTCAGCACAAAGAATGATTAAGACATAATTATAGAAAGAATGCTAAGTTACTGTGTGAGCTGCAGAAGTAGGGCACCGTAGCTCCCAGTGTGTTCAGATGCTGTGCTTGGATTCACCGGTGTTGTAACAGGTTTTCTTCATGACACTCCCTCCACAGTCCAGGCAGGCTGGGGCCTTGCGGGGCCATGGCTGGTGGTGGGGACAACCCACCTCTGTGTCAGCTCTGTGTCACCTCCAATGGGCAGTGGTGTTTGAGAGCTACACAGCTTTCAGATGCAATCAAGGTCAAAATGGCCAATTTTCACAAACTCAGAGAGCAATCACATTTCCCATATCTATTTATTGAGAACTCAAATTTAAATATCTTCAGAAAGGATAAATTCTGAGTGAAAACTCAAACAGAGCTCGAGTTACAAGTGAGCAAAATGCACTGTATTTTGACACTCTGTCCCTCTCCTTTATATCATGTGCAAAACACTGTGTCTTAACAGGTGGACTGCATACACGTAGCAGCTTTATTTTTCAGATACCAACTCTGAGATACTATTTTAGAAGTTTCCCCCCACTAAAAGCACAAAGTGTTATTCCAGTGAGCTATCTGCTCTGTTTCAGTGTAAAAGGTTAAGGAAATAGGGAATTTCTAGACTGACTATCTTAGGCTGTTATTTTTTAAAACCACTGTTCATCTCTGACTGTTGAATATGCACACGCATATCAGTAAACACTGCTTCTTGCAGAGAATGAGGCATATAAAATTTCAGACAGGTTAAATATGCCTGCTGTAGAGAGGGGACCAAAACTAACTTATAATTTATTATATTCAGCCTCCAGAATAATGGCAGCCCTGCAGGTCCTGCAGAATAACAGGGCAATGTCTCCATTGCTGTAGTGGGAACTGAACTGGTGACAAGAGCACTATTTCTTGTCTGTAAGCTGAAAGTATCACCGAGTTAAATGGAGCATCCAGTAGCCTCTTAAATGAGGACAGAAGTGTGCAACTTGATTTTAAAACATTGGCATAATACCAGAGTGCGACCTTTTTGTGTCTGTTTACTATTCTTCTCTATTCATCAATACCAAATTTTTTGAGAGGCTTCTAACACTATTCAGTTTCACGGGAACAAAATAAAAAGGTGTCGTATGTGGTTTCATGGCAGCAGGGAGGTGACAGCACACATGGGCTGAGAAGCAGAAATCCCCTTAAACAGCAGAGCCTATGTAAGTAACGCCTCAAACATGGTTTTGAGAAGAGTGACTTAGCAGTTTGCCTAGGTATAAAGCTGGCTCACAGTTGCATGGAAATCTATGTAGAAATATGTTGCCCTGTTTACCACCAGGATTACAGAGCCTAAAATGGAAAATGTGAAAGGAATGGTGTGAAAACGCAGTGAGTGTATGTTCTGTAAGAGTGGTGAAGCTCAGAGAGCCCAGTTCACAACTACAGCCCTTCCATCACTCCAGCACAAAGTTACCTTTGGAGCGGCAGCTTTGTGGGGAGGATCAGTGCACCCACAGAGCCCTCCACCTCCTCTCCCTTTGCATCTCATTCCTAGGGAGCATTGTGCACCTCTGCCTGCCTCTGGCTGGTTCTGAGCACAAGAATGCAGCTTTGTGCACACCAGTTCCTTCTGTGTTCCTTAGGATTCCGGTTCCCACCTTTCCCCTGATTTTCTTTCATGACTTGCTTATTGCTTAATACTCCAATGTAGTATACTGTACGTTTGCTGGGAGCCTAAAAAAGCAACACAGATTTTATCGTTTGGATTGTAGATATCTAATGCCCATTATGGGCTGACTAAATTTAGTAGAATGGCAATCCACTAGACTACTAAATTTAGTTAAGGCCGTCCAGTCAGATCATTTTACTTAGCTTAATATTGGACCTCATAAGATAGGGCCTATCAAACAGTATGTCTCCAGCTTCCCTAGCTGCAGATAATATTATTGTTATAGCTTTTCAAAACATTCAAGCTGGCATTTTTAAAACCTTGGCTTCTTTAATTTGTATCTTATGTTACAAGTTTGTAAAGTTAGTCGGAATTCATTCGGTCTTCATTGAAAAGATCACTCCTCAAAAGAAAAAAAAATAGATTGTGCTGATTTTGTTTTAAACAAAACCTCTGACTTTCCATGTTGCAATTTAATTTCAATTAGAATAGAATGAATTTTATCATCGAAGGTGGAGTCCAATTGGGAGTGAAATTTTGCACAGTATTTTTCATTGTCTTCATGCATTTCTAGTTACCATCAAATCTCAATTCTGTTCCAGAGAGAAAAAAAGCTTTATGAGAATCCAGACAATCTGGAATATGACATCTCACTGCAATAAACACAAAATTATCTTGTGCAAAGTAAAAGGGAATGAGATCTTGGTAAGGATCCCATGCACAGCAGCTGGAGTTATGGCTGTGGGATCTCATATGACTAAAAGAATAGTGTGTACACAGTAATCAGCTCTGCTATAATTCTGCCGTGGTATATAGAAAGGAAATTGCAGTAGCACTATTCTAGGAGTAGTCTACAGACTTTGTCTTTTTTGGTAGGTCTTGAAAGGGAGCCAGTGTCTCCCCATCCTGAGTCAGCCATTCCCTATCTAAGTGAACTGAGATCATCTAGATGCTGGTCTTCATTTCTAATGAGCCTTCCCAGTAAAACAGGAAATGATAATCTTGGAAGGGGAAAAAAAAATGGTCAAAAATCAGCCAGAGAACATTTAAAGGTTTGTTCTGTGCTAGCAGGGCTAAGAAAAAGGCCTGAGAAAAGTGTGTCCTGGGATCACTCACAGTTAAAGCACTGATTAATTAAGCAGAGGGTCATTCTTCAGAAAGACTGGAGGGCAGTTTGGGCCCTGGGGCTGTAATTTGGACACTTCTGGAGTTCTAGATACACTGAGCTATTCTGCGCTGGGCCTGTGAATATGTGCATTCTTTTGGCTGAACAATGGCATCTTTATTCAAATGTGAGCCACTAAGTAAGTGGCTGTCTCCTAATATGGGTGGTATTTCTTCCTGCTCTGCCTCAATCTCCGCTGCTTTCCCGTTGCCTTATCAGTGCTTTGTAGCACAACTGACAAAATGGAATCTATTCACAATGCTAAAAACCTCCCCTTTGAGAGACACAGAAAAAAAGCCCCATACGCTTACATATCCTCCAATTCTATGGCAGGGTGTTTACTTCTTTAAATTTGGTTCTGCTTATCTGACACTGTTTTGGAAATTAATAAAGTGGTGCCTGGCTTTTATTGTTTTGACTATGGGAAGGAAATTAACCCACAACTGTTACAAGTGTTTGATCCAAACAAGCGGAGATAAATCCAGTTTCAAGAAGCCTCATTCTCTGTCAGGCATCCTACTGCACCTTACTTGTCTGAATTATTCCTCCCCCTTCTAGAAGCAACACTGTCCAGGTAGATGGTGCTCCTTCATCTTGCTTTGTGCAGTTATTTCTTCAGGGTGGCTTTGCTGTACCTTAACCACTGTTTCTTCTTATTCACTGGCCTTAGCTCTGCCAGCAGGTAGAGAAGAGGTTGTTTGCCTGAAGAAACAAGGGTGTGGTGGAAATACTTCATGCCAATCAAGTCAACCAAAATACTATCTGAGTTACAAAGCATGCTGGAAAACAAAATTAAACAGAAGATCTGGGCCCCACCTGTGCTCTCCCAGGAGAGACTGAGAGAAAAGGAGTTCTGGGAGCTGGGAACGCACAGCTCTCTGCAGGTAGGTCTGTATCTGTCTAACCATGAGCTGACATTGTTCGGAATCCTGAGCTGCTGTTTGCATGACTGTGATATAATACATCAAACAGACCATGGTCAGGGTAGGGATCTCCATGAGGGCCCAGCACTGAGTGGCAGCCACTCCCCACAAAAGCCCCGCTCCTCTCCAAGCTCTGGAGTGTGGCAACAGCACCAGACCGTACTGTGATGCTCACTGCTGTGAGTTTTCACCAACCTCCTGACTGAACCTCACTGGAAACATTTGGCAGCCTCGGGGATGGGGACAAAATTGGAAGACAAATGACTGGGGATGTCCTCAGCTGCTGGCTGCTAGGCCTCTCCGACCTCCGGGGCGGTGTGTGAGAGGGCTCTGCTGGCCTGTGCCTACTGGAGATGGAAGCTATAGAAGGGCCGTGATGGAGCCCTGAGAGTAGAAGTTTTGCATCAGCAATGAGCTAGGGTAATTTACCCATGTTTAAGTAATACTGAGCTCTGTGGAAATTGAGATTCAGACCTGAATGAGATGGATTGGCAAAAGTCTGTTGTTACTGTCGCATGTCTGACCTCTTGAAAATAACATTAATTCAGAAGTTAAATTTGTTCAGCTGACAGTGATGGAGTGTTTGGGTTAAGGAGGAGATTTTTCAAAGGCACAAAATCAACTTAGCTGTGTGTTAGGGCTACACACTGCCATCCTGCAGGAGACCCAGTGCAGCAGCTGTGGGCTGCCAGCTGCCAGAAGCACACATTGCATTGAGGGGTGTTGCGAGTCCCTCCTAAAACAACTGCCATTCCAAAGGTGGTTCTGAAGATGCACGATCTTTCTAGACACTTTAAATACAATTACATAGGAAATTACTTCTGCTGGTTTAGTATCCAGTTAGACGTGGCAGCTGCAGACACAGATCTTGTAGCGGGCTTGGGTGGGATAAAGCCTCATTGCCATAATTTGGGAGGTATCCTTTCCTTTTCTAAACTACACTGGCAGCTCATGATCCCAGCATGTCAGAATGACATTCACTCTATATTACGCAGAGCATATAAAAGTCTGTGTTTACATTGTGTCTCCTTTGCCCTTTTCAATTTTGCTTTATTTTTTTTAGTTCTGTAATTTAAGCAGTACATATTTGGGGATGTTTTTTTCCATGCTTGTCTAGCTTTATGGCTCGTTCTGGCTGAGGCATCCTTACATGATTTGATTTTACAAGAAATATAGGCTAGCATATATGTATGTAATTGTTCCACAGTGAACCAATCCGTCTGGAGCACTGAGGGAAGATACATATTAATACTTTTTTTCATGCTATTTACAAATAAAATTGCTAGAACTACAAATGATGCAAAGTATTAGGAACAGCAACAATAAGGCTTGTGCTAGTTAGCAGGAAGCATAAAAGTAAGCCAGAGAAAAACTCATCAAAGTAATATTTTCATCAGAAACAGAATCTATTGTAACCAGGGGAGAGAAGCATGAGTAGGCAAAACCGACTGTGCTTAGAGCCAGTATGCAGCAGCAGCTACAAATCACACACTGCTGAGTGAAATCTGAAAACCCAGAGTCTGATTTTTCTACCAGGAGACTCTTGCTGTTGTGCCTGGGTGCGGGGCAGAAGGCAGGCAGTGGTGTCCGCCAGGGGCTGCTGAAATGCACTGCATTGAAAGCACAGAGCAGCCCATAGAAGAGGTTAAGTTGTGTCCAGCTGTGGGTGACCTCCACTTGGTCCTTATGCTGGTGGCAAGTGGTCCCCTGATACCAAAGTGTTGAAGGCAGCAGCACAAAGCCACTTAGATGGAGGGCAGGGACCCTTCGTGGAGGAGCTGCTGAGTCTTTGTCACAGGAAGAAATCTGAGAGGGCTTTGGTGTTCTGAAGCGGACTAGTGGAGAAAACAGCTGAGAGTTGAAGCTGATGCAGAGCAGCAAACTCTGCTTAATAGAGGGTGCATTGCAGTGGTATCAGCAGTGTGGTGTCAGGGCTGCAAGTGCAGCATACTAGGGCTTATTTAAAGCAGCTATTGTAAAAGTCTTCGAGCCAGTTAATTACCAGCTTTTGTTATGTCAGGAACTCCTTGAGTTAAAGCAGAAAGAAACTGTTCATGAATATGTTCCAGTTCTGTAGCTTAATGGGACAAATTAAAAAAAAAAAAAGGGGGGGGGGGGGGGGGGGGGGG